>JACEVL010000167.1:1042500-1202500 GCA_020284085.1 Aporrectodea caliginosa | reverse complement strand
ATTACTAAGAAGATCAATATCTAAACAATTCGATGTAACAGTGTTAAATGAAGTATGGTTAATCCTTCAAGTAACTATTCCACAGCTTCTTAAATTGGGTGTATGTGGGTGCATTCCGAATACTCATCGGTACTGCATTCTACATTTTTGGACCACTACAACAAATTGAAAATCTACGATAATTAGTGCGTGCATATATGACATATAAACCACCAGAAGAAGATCTTGTACAATGACCATGCATCTCTACTACCTTCGTAAAATAGTTTGAAAATGAATCCGGCAGCAAGTAAATTGACAAATTTATACATGAAATTACCCAGTTGATAGCGATTTATATTTTCAAAGTTCATAATATTATATTCTCTGTATCTGTATGCCGTGTGGGCATTAAAAGGATCTCTTGCAATAATTCTAATAGCTTTTTTCTGCAGAACCAGAAGACATAATAATGATAATAATAATGATAATAATAATAATAATAATAATAATAATAATAATAATAATAATAATAATAATAATAATAATAATAATAATAATAATCGTTTGTAATATATTCAAACTGACAAGTACGCAGTATGATTACAAGTCATAGTATGAACGGATGATCACAAGTTATTACAGGAGTCGAATTTAACTGTTTGGCAGCCATGCAAGGCGTCCGTCACGTCCTACTGCTAATTTTTTTCAATGCCATCAGATCTGGCGAATGACAGACTGAGTGGACCCCGCGTCCGTTTCCTTTTCGTGCCAGAGTGTTACCATTACCATAAACCTCCTTCCCACCATCAGCCGCATAGTTGTTGTCATCTGTCTCATCGTCGTCTTTCTCGTCATCCCACCTTTCATTTAAAAAGTAACCCGAATGCCGTATTTCTTTGGCATTCCATTAGACGATGTTGGAAGAACTGTTTGTTGCAGATTACGAATCGCGCAGAGTCCCTTTCTACTCTGCGACGAGAAGACAGCGGTCGTTCTGTTGTTGTATTCCTTCCAACCGCTAGGTGGCTTTTGTGCGGCTGTTGTTCTCGAAAGTAGCGTCTGTGGCAAGCAGTGATACTTTGCAAAACCTCTTCTTAAGTAACGGCCTTTGCAGGAAATGTCACTGCCCGCCACCCACGCATATGTACCAGCAACAACAGCTGCTGCAGCAGTTCGGATGTTGTTTTAATCATCCCTCGTGATGCTTCTTCTATCGACTCATGTAGACTCAGAGGCACAAAAGAACGTTTTATTAGAAGAATGTTAGGTTTCAAGCCTTCTCAGCTTTTAGGTTTAAGCCTAATTATTGTTATAATTTCCGTTAATAATTTTTTTTAAAGTAAGGAGACCCGGAGCAATCATCGCGCTTTAAATTAAAATTTGTTTTGTTATTAGAATAAAGATCAAATTTTCTTTTTTCATTTCCGCAAACAGCAAATGTAGCACCTAATATGTTTTAGGTTTCCTTTAGAAACTTTTAAACTTAAAATCCACACACCGTTGCAGGCAATTCGTTTTAGTGTTCGAAATTATTCGCCTATTGCAATTCTTGCTCAAATTTTTAGAAGTTGGATTGATGACAATAGTTTCTTGTTAAAGTAGAAGTTGGATTGATGAAAATAGTTTCTTGTTAAACTAGCAGTTGGATTGAGGAAAATAAGCCTTGCGTAAATGGAAGTTGGATTGACGACGATTGTCATGGAGATTGGTGTTAAAATGCCATTCACATAAAACTATGAAACGATATGCTATAATGCGTACATAATAAAGAACCCTAAACCAATTGCTTCGTTGCGCAGACTATGCCCTTGTAATGTAATTCAAACGCCTGATAACTAGCTAGAGTATAATCGTAAAACTGATTCCGATAAACATTACTTGACATTGAGGACTACTGTCCACATAACGCCTTAAAATTCATGTAACTGACTGAATGGCAGAAAATTTACTGCACATTATGTCCCAAATACACTCTTGCAAAGACTAGTAATCGTAAGCGTAAGCGTAAACTCCAGATTTTTAAAGTGCTACAAAGCAAGTCCAGAGCACGGGCACATTCACAGAGGCCAGAGCGGAGAACTGCCACACTATACAATACAATAATAATACAGTTGTATTTGATATTGCCCTTCTTCCAAAGTTCAGAAGTGCTCACACGACCGTATACAACAGAACATCGATGGCGTCGAGCAATTGTACGCTAGGCACTTGCTCAAGATCCCTACACAGTGACAGCCTGAGTTGAGGCTCTAACCTATGCTGTCCTTATTACAGGCTGAACACTCTATACAAATGTCTACTTTGTCCTACACTGTATCTAAACATGATAAAACCGCCAACGACGCTCTCCATCCAAGAAACCAGAACAGAATATCGAAATTCCTGGCTACTCGTGCATACGACATGATCGATACGCAACAAGACGCTAAGCAACAGTCCTTCGAGAAAGTATGCAGCGGTTTGAATAATGGTCGTTGCCTTAAAAATGAAGACGTTCCGATCGTTCCGGAGTTGGTTCTTTCCGTCGGTGGACGACTCCAGCATAATCCATCCAACCTTTTTAATCGAAAACTGCCAGGACTGCAACAGGCGCTATATAAATATTCAGAGAAGAATAATGCAGACTGTCCTATAGAAAAACATTGGGATATCGATCACAGAAAAGTTCGTGTGTGATTCCCCGGAATAGATGTAGGGCATGTGGCGGACTGTATATGAATATGCGTTTCAGCAGAGTCTCTAGGGGACTTCTCTAAAACAAGCATTCGTTGATTCATGAATTCACTCATTCATTCAGTAAATTTATTTAGCACCTCTTCAGTATAGCTACTCAGAAACGCCGCCACTACCCCAAGGAACAGAGAGCAGTTTTAACGTTGATGATAGACACTTAGAGTGTTCGCAAATAGAGGACCAGCTGTCCATTAATGTTCAGGTATAGGCCCTGTATGCACGTATTACGTATGCATATTACGTATGAATGTATTGTATGCACGCTTTCAAGTCCATATACATGCATGCATGTATTTACTATATTTATATAGCTTCTGTAGCGTCATGATCTCTGTAATTAATTTAGATTGAGGATGGACGGAAAACTTACAAATGGAAACTGGAATGGGATGTTTATGATAGAATAATTATACAACCAGTGCTATTTCAGTTATGGTTTTCAGTTACAGTTTCAGTTACAGTTACCTAATTTTTTATTTTTCACTTACAGTACTGTTACAGTTAACTGCAATTTAATTTTTCTGTTTCAGTTACAGCTTTTTATTTTTCAGCTACAGTTTCAATTATTTTCAGATGTCACGACTAATGACACATAGACCACAAGTATTGCGAACAGTGCCCACAAATATTTACGCAGCAAATCAATCCGATTTAACGTATGCATGTATGTAAGTATGTATGTATGTATGTATGTATGTATGTATGTATGTATGTATGTATGTATGTATGTATGTATTTATGTATGTTTGTATGTATGTATGTATGTATGTATGTATGTATGTATGTATGTATGTATGTATGTATGTATGTATGTATGTATGTATGTATGTATGTATGTATGTATGTATGTATGTATGTATGTATGTATGTATATATGCATGCATGTATGTATGTATGTATGTATGTATGTATGTATGTATGTATGTATGTATGTATGTATGTATGTATGTATGTATGTATGTATGTGTAGGCTTTCCTTCAGCAGCAGAGTCGCATACACAATTACACATCTTTATGTTTGCAATGCAAATAATTTCGAAGATTTGTTGAATTTTTCCGACCATTAGCGTGCCACACTTGTGTTTTTCAGCGTCGTTGCCAGCGTCGTTGCGATCACAACATCACTCTTGTCGATTGCGGCTTCATAAACAAAATATTCCCACACGCCACTTTCTAATTTTTCGACAGCTACTTGGCTTCAATATTGTTCTCGTAGTCGTCGATTGTTCTACGGTTTAGTGCCTACAATCCCTATATGTTTCATTTTCAAGTTAACGTCCGTTAATCTTTAGTTATATAGTTTTTGTTTTTCAGTTTATATTACATTTTAAGTTATTCAGCATTTTTCAATTTCCGTTTCAGTCAGAGGCGTAGCCAGGAAAAACTTTTGGAGGGGTTTTAAGTTTTCTGGGAGGGTTTTCCATGGGAAATTCTCCTATTTTTCTACATTTGTAGTTTTTAATAACAGTTACGCATTTATTTATTGGGGGGGGGTTGAACCCGTAAACCACCCCTAAATACGCCCATGGTTTCAGAAACAGCTAAAGACATTTTTCATTTATCATTAAATTTCAGTTACAGTTTCACTTAATAGAAATAACACTGAATACAACATAATAAATTATGGTCTATCATTTTACTAGAATGTTATATAGAACTAGAACAGAGTTCAATTTAGAATAGAATTGTAGAACATGATATGCTCTGTTATCATTTTCGTAACAGCCTATTCTAAAATTCTGTTTTATCTCAAATTCTATTCCAAATTCTGTTGTCCTATATTTCCATTTCTATTCTCAACAACCTATTCTACATTATATATGGAACATTCTACTGTGCTCTACATAGTATAACATGGATTACATAGATGCAGCTGTTAAGAATGTAATACTATAGGATTATAGAAAAGAATGTAAATGTATAATTACATGCAGATATGAATAATATGTAATCGTTCAGAATGTCAACACGTGTGTCATCTTTGGACTGTTTTTAACATAGCTCTGTTCGGACTGTTCCGTTCGTTGGACGACCCTCGAAATCAACAGCGTTCTTTCCAGAATTCAGTATTAAACACCATAGGCTACAGAGAAATCTATCCTTTTCAACCTACCTTAGGACTTTGCAACATGCTTCTGAGTCACATCTATTCTGCATACCTTACCTTTCTCTTACCTTTGTCCCTATGCTTCTGATGAGTTTATATGAAAACGTAGAAACAATTGCGTCGCCTTCATCGTATAAAACGAAACGTGAACGTGGATTTACACCCAGTATTTCGGGTCTTAGTAAGGAGCACAGTTTGTATCACGTGCAAGAGTTGCGGTCGTACGTGCATATGTTACTTTGCGATGACAATTCCCTCTGCCAAAAACGAAAGCGCAAACGCGGCTGACAAATTGATTAACGGTGGACGAATGGAAATTGGTTTACCTAATAGAATTGCCTAAGCTGAATAACACCCGACGACTTTGCTGCGGTGATCCCACATCGTGTCCCATTGGCACGGCAGCCTATTAACACCGGGAAAGGGGACGGTCCGGTTCGTGTGACGGTGATATCAGAGGCCGACGCAATTCCCGCCCGGATTATCATTTCTTCCCTCGTGGCCCTTTGTCAGCTCTGATCGGAAGAATGTGGCTACAGCTCGTAGTGAATACACGCTGGTCTCGTGGAAGCTTCGGTTGTATCCAGAATTAAGACGCTTCAAAAGAGCGCAGAGCTCAAAGAACTAATTATACGCAGCTGCTAGAACGTGGCAGAGTGAAAATGTAAGTTTGAAACGGGAATAGGTCTCGTCAAAATCTTTCAATACAGTCTTGCCTTTTAAATTGTTCAGGACTGTGTAAGTAGGCCGCGGGACAGAAAAATATTTTTGTAGGACTTTATAATTATTATTCACGGCCAGGCAACCGAATGATTTATCAGTTATAAATATCCGGGACAAGTAAAATAACGACATTCCTACGAATTTTTAACAATGTAGCATATAATCGCCTTTTTGAAGCGATTATAAAAGTAAGGTCCTATAGTCGAAAATGAGGGGGACTCAATTTCCGCTATTTTTCTCTCGAGCCGGGAATGGACGTATTTAAAGTGCTGAACAGACGGACATCACATCGCAGAACTTACGTTTAGACCTACTTCTGAGCTGATGTCGGCACCAAACTGTTCTGTATAACGATAGAGAACAACTTATCCATGGCCGTTGCTCGGAGTCCGACCAGATGGTTTGAATCAACAGTTGTTAGACTGCAAGTCTAAACTCGTTACCGATATCCCATCAGTTAAGTTACACAAATGGGAATAGGTCTGGTCTCTTCCTCTTTCTCTCACCTTGAAACCTTCCTTCTTTTTTCTGGGAGTACCTCTCACTGGGAGCGCTTCTGAAAGGCTTATGCTATGAGAAGCGCTTTATAAATGATCAAATACAATACAATACAATAAAGTACCATCACGACACTCAAGCCTCTTGTTATAAGATTTAAAATGCTTAGTTGTTCTGGTCTAACTCTTGCAAAATTATCGTATATTGCAAGAGTTGCATATTCAAACTGTAAGATCAGGTCAAACCAAGTCATCATCGATCTTTTCGTTTGAAAACACAGTCTAAGAAGCTATTGATTGATTAAAGGCATACTATTAAACACTGGCGCCAAATGAAGTTATGATTGATCAGGAAGACTTGACCCAGACGAAATAGATCACTGAAATTTCACATGATATATTATGTATGCATCTCGCAGCCTGTCACCAGAGCAGACAGATTTAAAGTCTGCATTGGCAACTGGAAATCTACAGTAGCGTGGAAATAAGGGGGCGAAATAACGACATCGAAGAGCGAATGCTGTGTTTGCAGCAGCAGAGAACAGTGTGTGGGTAGAGACACATTTTGACATTTTGTCTGTTATTAATCTGTCTGTTTATCTGGGACCAGTAATGAGACATATACTTTGGCCTGCTTTGATTTGTCCAATATTTAATCGGAATAATTATATCCCGTCATCCATTCGTCAATCCATCCATCTATCTATCTATCCATTACCAGTCCGTTCACACGTCCTTCCGTCCACCCATACGTCCTTCCGTACATCGATCCATCCATTCCTCCTTACATCCATTCATCTATACATCAATTCAACTATACATCCATTCATCCATCCATCCATCCACCCACCCACCCATACATTCACCTATTCATACAGCCAGCCAGCCATTCATACATCTATTCATCCACCCAAACATCCATCCACAGCCATCCATCCAGCTGTGCATCCATACATTCATCCATTCATTCATCCATCTATCCCACCGTCCATTCTGCCAAGAGATCTTTATCACTAAAAAAACTATACAACCGATGTCTCAGGGTTCTGTGGCCATATTACATTCTGCTGTTCACAAATATTTCTCGGTAAGAGATTCCTTGGAATAATTTATTCGACAGCTATTGGACTTTGGCGTGCCATAGCACGATGCCATGAATATTCGAAGCTCGCGTGATATGAAGTGAATTTCTGTTAAATAATTCACGCGGCACCTATATGCATAGTTGCAGTTAGGATGTCATAAGGAATTTTAATCTTATAGATTTATTTTGTGCTGTATATGGCCTAACGAGCGACGAGGCTAGGATTTCCCACAGGGGTTCATACTGCGTAACAGTAGTCTGCAGCAGAGGACCTATAGGTAGACTAATGGGTCGTTATCTGAAGGCATAGAATTACAGACATTCACCGAATCAACTTTCTCGATACTACTTTAGCAGATTCACAGCATAAGGTCTAAGGCTTAAATAAAAAAAAGTTAACGATACTTCACGAAGGGAAGCCGACTTATAGGCTACTAAAAACGTAACGCTGCAACTGCTATTCTAAATTTAGAAGTTCTTTGCCATCAGTCGAGTTTCCCTGCTTCAAAAGAACTAGACTATCCGACGATATTTGTTCCAATTCGACCCCAATAACGTCATCAACGCTGATTGGCCCAAACTAGAGCATTTTCCACCATTGGGCCTGCTCTGTGGAATGCCCTTCCATCCTCTTTACGTGTTTCCATTCTTTATGGATCTGTTCCTACATCTCTCTCCCCTCAGAACCTATTTCTTCTCTCGGGGAACTTTCACTGGGAGCGCTACTGAATGGCCACTGCTGTGAGCGGCGCTATATAAGTTACTAATTACTTTACAATACATCACCTTGATCCTCTCCTCTTCAGTCAGCCTCTGCTGGAAAGTATGTTGTTCCTGGAACATACCTTGTCCTTGGCCGGCATTCACTCACAGTTGCCGTTACTTTCTATCTCCTGATGTTCGCAACTCTGGTACCGGTTTGTCTTTGATCTGCGTTTATTAGCAGTTGCCGGTCACTCCATCTGGAACTCTCTACATCCTAATGTTCGCAACTCTCTTAGCGAGACTGTCTTTCACTTTAAACTGAAAAATTACCTCTTTCAGTCTACTTATGGCTCTTAATGGTGGTCTGGCTTTTAAGGAAAGCATCATCAAATTACAGTTCTATTACATTGTTATCGATTGTAATTGATGCTTGAGTGTATTAAGTTACACGTCGTTTTTGCTAGCAACATTGCTAATAGAATTATCTGCAGTGCAAACCTCTTCAGGGCCATTCCCACCATCACTGGTTTGCGTTTGTTTGGTAAAAAAATGCAATAGGCCTACATCAGTTTTTCTATAACGCTTGATCACTCAGTTATTGAAGCAATCGTACTAAAATAGTTTTTGTTTAACGTACTAAAGATAATTAATTTGCAAGTTATAAACCAGCAACAATTAAAATATTATGAGTAGTACAGTGTAAATACAGAGTGATCATTGGCAAAAGATCACAGTAATGTCGTTTCAGAAAAAGTTGTTACAAGTTGGCAAAGGTCATAGCACTGCTCAACAAAATATTTAAGATAAGTAAGCAATACTGGAGATTTGCTATGGATTGCAACTTTACTGATTTCTTTATAAGAGCAACAATGAATCAATAGAATTAGTACACCAGAAAGTGACAGGGTACGCATATTAGGCCTAAGTAGCCTACATTGTAGGTCTGTAGCTACGACACTCGGTCTAACCGTTGTCCATGAATTATACAATTGCGATATGAACCAAGAACATTCACGCTGATTAATGCCTTTTTTTAATAACAAGATCGTCTCAGAGCTGCAACGGTTGTTCAACAGACAGAGCAATCAACAACACTCAACTCTAATTAATCGATTCTTTACACCGCAACCAGCAACGGGACAACCTCGAGGATGCAACGGTTGCTCAACAGACAAAACAGCCAACTCCCTCTAAGCTATCGATTCTTTCAACAGCATCTAACAACGAGAAACCTCATGGATGCAACATTGCAACAGTTATCAACCGATGTCATAACAACTCAACATCATTCACGTTGTATACATAAATAATCATCGGTTCCTACCAGTAAGATCCGTTTCTCCGTCCGACGAAGTTCCATCCAAAACTTCCTCCGACTCTCACTCAGTCTCAACGATGACTACACGGCATGCAAAGCTTCTCCCGTCCAATCGTTGATGGATCCTACGAGAGATCCGTGTACTATATCATCCCAGCCGCTGCAGTCAGAAACGGGCGCCGCACACGGGCCACACATTCTCAGCATCCCGGTTGCATGCGGGCCACGCCTGGTCCGTGGACCGCCCTCCGATCGGGAAGCTATGCTCGGTCGTAAGTTTTGTGATAAAATCTTTCCGTCGCTTTATTTCTGTGGCGCTAAATTCAATATCTGCGTTAAGAAATTCCTCGCGCAACAATTGCGTCGTTCGTCTTGTTTTGCTTGCAGTGATTTCTGGTTGTAAGCAAAGCTTGCTTTCAAGACCATAACAACGCTATCAAGAACCCAACTGTTAGACAGTTAACTGTGTAAAGCTTTCTAAAAGTCCGCTGATGTATCAGTTACAGCAACAAAGAATAAAATAGGCGATTGGGCCTGTCGAGAAGCCGTGCCTGGAACAGACTTCCTCCATCAATTCAGAGGTCTTAAAGTCTTCATGTTTAGATATAAAAAAAACAGCTAAAATACACTTACTCTGTAATTGTGTTTGTATGTGTTAGCATTATGGTGATCAATAAAGCATTGATTGATACTCTGTAATTGTTAGCATTTGGGCTGACAGTTGACAGGGTAAAGCATCCTAGAAGTAGCTAGCTACTTGCTATGCTATACAGGGCCGCATTAAAGCTAGTGCGGGCCCTGGTGCTGTGATTACCTTCCAAAGACCCTCCTCTGGCAACCACCGGTCCACCACGCACATATTTATAAATGCGGGCCCAACAAAACTGCGGGCCCAGGTGCTGTAGCACCCTTAGCACCTCCTTGATGCTGGCCTGATTCTATATGAATTGTCGTAATTACAACAACTACTATTACAATTACAATTACAATTACAATGCCTGTACGCGAACCAAGTGATGCATGGCCAGTGCCACCCATCCTTTTCCAATCGGTCACCGGAGTTTCCTTCAACCCTGGAGCGCCTTATTATTAATAGTCGTCGGAGGTGCTGAACGAAACCAACGGTCGAAAAATGATTGCGAGGCTATATGGGAATAACCGTCAGTAGCTTCCGAATCAGTATCAGCAGCAGCAATCCCAGGCCATAGCAGCAGCAGCTATCCCAGGCCATAGCAGCAGCAGCTATCCCAGGCCATAGCAGCAGCAGCTATCCCAGGCCATAGCAGCAGCAGCTATCCCAGGCCATAGCAGCAGCGTCTGCTTTATCAGTCAAGTCATCCTCAGCTGCAGTTCCCGTTTCAATCACCGCTTGCCTCCTCACGAAAGACCTGTGCCCAGTATGTGATTTACAATACATGTAAGCCACGTTTCTTTATAGGCTACCATCAATATATATATATCTATTTATGTATCTAACTGCACACACACACAGATACACACACATATTTATAATCACACACTTAAACAGCTCTATGCAAATACTGACGTCCCATTGTGCGTTTGCAAATGGTGTATTAAAGACTTACTTACTTACTTATATGTATGAGTAAAGTAAGTAAGTAAGTAAGTATATGCTTTATTGAAACACCAACTGCTAACCGCATTTTGGTGTACATACTTCAAAACTCAATCAATCAATCAAACCTCTTGTATTGAAGTCGTATAAAATCAAATCACATAATATTTCAACATAAAATATCAGGTTTGGCCGCAAGAGGAGTCCCAAAAGGGATCAAGATCTCGCTAACTAGGGACACCTAGGCTAGAACAACATTTTAGAAATCTGAATTAGTGACAGCTAAAGCCTTGACAAACAATGCAACATCAAGTTTCGTACAGTAATGCAAACAGTATAGTACATAGTACAAAGTAAATGATTAACTCGATTCAAAACACTATGAAAATTAAAAAAAAACGAAAACCTTAACTAACAGTGAAAAAGAATATCCGGTAGGGTAGGTTATAGCTAATTTCCATTAATCAGGAAGGCATGCAGCATTGTTTTAAAGTGCCATAGGTGGGGGCACAATATATGTGAGAGGGAAGCATGTTCCAGGTTGTGGAGCCAACAGATTTTATGGAAAATAAGCGAGTATTGGTGTGTGTGTATATGGGGCGATAAGAGTTAAAGTTTCTGGTGTAGTGAGTGTGAACATCGGATCCTAGATGACAAAATCCCTTAAAACATGCTGGAAGTAAACCATGTTCATAGCGGTACATAAATAGGCCCATCTGTAATGTTCGAATCTGCTCTAGTTTAAGTAGCTTCAAGTCAGTAAATAGTGGTCCAGAATGAACGCACCTTGGAACTCCCGCAATTACACGAACTGCGCGTGTTTGCAATAGAATTAATCTCCGTAGTCTAGAGTCATAAGTAGATGCTCATACCATATTACAATAAGTAACACCAACGAGTAATATAATTTTAGGCTTATGCAGGAGGGCAACAAATATGCAGTTCGAGTTAGAATACCAATGTTTTTAGCAATTTTGTCAGAAATAGTTTTTATATGTTCCTTCCAGGTCAAATGTTGGTCCACGTGAACACCTAAAAATTTAGTAGAGGTGACTTTGGTAATAGGAATGCCATTGATGGATAATCTTAACGAGTCATCCGAGGGACCCATTTTCCTATGGGATTTGAATAGTATGAAGTTTGTTTTATCTAGGTTAAGGGCTAGTCTATTAGCAGAAAACCAATCCGCCACTAGAGTAAACTCTGTATTTATGACCTGAGTAAGGGTTTGCAAAGAACTTTGAGAGTAAAAAACGTTGGTGTCATCTGTAAATAAAATAAAAAAACATGATCGGTGATACATTGGGGAGGTCGTTTATATAAATGAGGAAGAGTAAAGGGTCGAGGTTAGATCCCTGTGGCACTCCATAGTCAATTGCTCTTAAGTCGGAAAATGCACCATTGCAACAGACGCACTTCATCAAATAGAAACAAATTAAGTATAAAGCATCCGTGTGACAAATGTCATATATGTTGCAATATATATATATATATATATACATATATATATAAATGTATATGAAAAAAGGCACAACCGGGCAGACACATATATCACATGTACCGAGGCATGCACACACACTCACACACAAACACGCGTGTGCAGTCATTATTTTCAGCAACTCAAACAGTCTCTACTGTATAATAAAAACATTCTATCATATGTCATTCGATATAAAAAGCCTGTGTATTAATTTACAATACTCATAATATATACACAGATATAACGTAATATATAAATGGTTAGACATTCTGTACATGTGTATTCTACTAGATGTATGTATTGCTTGTCGTGTCTACAAAGTACAGCGAACCTTGTTTTTGTGCCTGAGGTCTACATCTGGTTGACTATATATCACAGTAATGAGCCAGTTAATAACAATAATTAGTCGTAAACAATCCGCGGGTGTGTGAGACCGCAGCGGGGAAACGCTGCAAGTGGGCGAATAGTTATGGAAATAGTTATTTTTCCATGGATTATGCATCTTACGGCAATGGTCGGGATTTCCCCATCAAAGACCCAAATGCTCCTCCGTGCATTGGGGAGAGACTTTGCGGGGATTCTCATAACCTGATTCTCGCTTCATCACGGATTCCGCGTGGGTCCTGCTGATATAGTCCTTATCATGGAGGCAATATCGCCGCCTGGTTCCCGCCAGTTGGAGGGAAGATATTAAAGGTGCGAGGTTAGCGTAAGCTTCGCGGCTTTCGTGAGATACTAAAGGCGTTATATTAACTATTTACGTACAATGTACATGCATACAACTTAATACGGCGTAAATCCCAATGGCGCTATAGGCGCTCAATCATATCGCAACACAATAAAAGATACCAGGGAAAGCAAGACTACACCAGGCAGCTGCCAATCACCATTTGCCACCGCTACCATAACTACTAACACCAACTATCAGCCCATCGCCTCTGCGATGCCACTTTCACAAACGTCATGATGACCACAACCACATAAACTTGGTAGTATATGTATGTATGTATGTATGTATGTATGTACATGTATGTATGTATGTATGTATGTATGTATGTATGTATGTATGTATGTATGTATGTATGTATGTATGTATGTATGTATGTATGTATGTATGTATGTATGTATGTATGTATGTATGTATGTATGTATGTATGTATTGTATTGTATTGTATTGTATTTGAACACTTGTTATAGCGCCCCTACCAGATTTCCCATTCAGAGGCGCTCCCGACTACTGCGCGGACGCTGAATCGGAGTTTCACGCCGAAGCGCATGAGCAATTGCGAGTGAAGGACTTGCCCAGGGTCCCTACGCGGCGACTTTGAGGTGGATTCGAACCCGCAACCCTCCAGCTGCAAGGCACCGAATATACCCCCAAACCACCGCGCCCCAGTTGTATTGTGATGTGTTGTATTGTGTGTTGTATTGTACTCCACGTTTATAATGCGACCGAGCCACCCGCAGTAAAGATCCGAGAAATTAATCTCTGATAAACCGACCCGACCGGGAAGCGAACCCGGGGCGCCGGCGTGACGAGCAGGCTACCAACCCACTCGGCCACTCAGGATCCTTGTATGTATGTATGTATGTATGTATGTATGTATGTATGTATGTATGTATGTATGTATGTATGTATGTATGTATGTATGTATGTATGTATGTTTTATCAAGACACTTGATAGCGACTTTTAATTACCTCATTTAAACGCTGCACGCATGGCAATCTGTCAGTTCTAAACAAGTGCGTTTTAAGATAGTTTGTATCAAAATGTATGTATAAATCAAGGTACGTAATGAACCTTTCACACATATGCATATATTTCCAAGCCTGTATATATATATACATATATATATATCACCGCAAATCTACAGGGCATAGAAAGTCGAGCATCATGAAGGGGAACAGCATCTGCCACAGCTGCTACAGTGGCTGGTGTGGAACATCATCATTGTTTACACCCTTCAAAGCATTGCGAACACATTCCAGTCTAACACATCTAAGGAAACGGCCGCCGCTGTCTTTGAAATTGTAATTTCCAAGACAAATGTAGGAGGCACCGTAGCCCCATGCTTTTTCCTGCAACCGTTTATCCTATGCAAAAGGAATCCAGACCATGTACAAAAATTTTAAGTAAATCTGTATTAGCTGCATTGTTTTGCAGACATTTAAATATTAACCATATTTATTTCTGTATGTAGGCTATGTATGTATGTATGTATGTATTGTATGTATGTATGTATGTATGTATGTATGAATGCATGTATGTACTATGTATGTATGTAACTATGTATGCATGTATGTATGTATGTATGTATGTATGTATGTATGTATGTATGTATGTATGTATGTATGTATGTATGTATGTATGTATGTATGTATGTATGTATGTATGTATGTATGTATGTATGTTAGGGGTGTCCACGAATACATGGGGGAAAACTTTTTTTCTCCGATTTGAATGCACATAGGCTCATTTTGTTCCTTTTACAATATTATATCATCTGCCAAAAAGTTCAGCAATTAAATAACTTTCAGAGGTTGCTCAATGAGGCCAAAGTTCTAGATGTGAAGAACGTCACCAACACGGAGGATCCAAAGGCAATGTTGACATGATTGCAGTCTGTGTTACAGGACATAATGTAGGTAAGGAACTCGGAGTAATAAAAGTTCCTTCTATAGCACTGGACAGGCACAAGGTAATGCTGCATTCCAGTTGTTGAATATGTGATGTTGCAACAGATGTTTTAGACATGTGCTTTGATACAACGGCATCAAACACGGGGACAAAGCGTAGCGCATGTACTTTGCTGGAACAGTTGATGCAGAAAACGTGTTGCACTTAGCATGTCAACACTACATGCATAAGATCATCATCGGTGAAGTCCATGTAGTATTGCATGGCCAGTCATGGACCAAACATTGTTCTTTTCAAAAGATTTTAGGAGTTTTGGCCAAACATCAACCAAGCGAACTACAAATCCCAAACATTACCACTCCTGGCCACCAGGAGCTTATCACATGGCAAAGTGGATGGCTAGTTATTTATTGCCTTAAAATCTACCTTTTTCATGATGAATTCAAGCTTACCATTAGTGTGTTGGAGAATCTTACAGAGTTTCGTATGTGCAGCACATATTATTTATGTTCCTGCCTGTCAGGGATGGTATTTCATTCCACGCAGTGGGTGCCGATACCACATTTAACGAAATGCTGCTGTTTCAAATGATCAAACAGTACTCTGACATAAACAAGGTGTGTCACAGGCTGCAATTAAAAGCTACAAACCACCTGTGGTACCTTGGATTTGTGCCACTGTCATTGTTTTCTGTGAAGGTTTCCATTGAAGATAAAAGTTAATGGTTCAATCAATGATCCAGGGTGGAAGTGATTGGAACATTCGCAGGATTAAAGCAACATATGACCAGCTGGAGAACAAGACATTGCATGAACTGGTGACTTCCTCTTCATCTGCTGCCTTGATATCTGTTGGAATAAGCATAGCTACTTTGTCAGTCGACTAGCCAGATGCCGGGAATGAGATACCGTCACTGACACCAGCATAACAGTCGTCAAGTCCCTGAAAGTTGTTAATGACTTACATATAGCAGAGCATTCAGTGACTTTGATGAGTATAAACTTAATACATTTTACCAATCGATCACAAAATCAGAGCAAGAAAATGCAGAAGTTAATACAGGTCGTTGAGGACAACAGGAAGCGAATACCAGATGCTCGAAACAACACGCTAAAGTCTTACAGTCTTCGGTAGCTTATTTACAAGATTTCACAGCATCCATGATCTGGGAACACTGAGGCACTATATTACTTATTAGTTACATGACGCTTTTAACTGAAAGCTATGAGCCTAGGAATCCTCCATGATTCAAACTATGATTTCATCAGTGACACTTTTATTTCAAGCTTTGTTTGTGCACAGCTGCTATTAGATTGCATTAGCGATGCGTTTTTATATGTTGAAACTTCAGCCTCATTGAGCAACCCCCAAATGTTGACATAGAGACCTGAAATTTTGCATGAAATTTTATTTCTGTATAAGCAACAATATTAGAGGGTGTGCAAATTTAAATTCCCAAAAAATTTATTTTGGACACCCCTAATGTATGTATGTATGTATGTATGTATGTATGTATGTATGTATGTATGTATTGTATGTATGTATGTATGTATGTATGCATGTATGTTGGTATGCTTGTCCCTAGCATGCGCTCTGCTACGGCCCACTCTAGGTGCGTTGCCCGTGTTGTCCCATCAGCTTTGAACTCTCTACCCCAGTCTCTTCGCCTTATGATTCTAAATGTCATTAAGAGCAGAAATGTCGTTAGCAAACAGAACAATGCACAGAAAGCTAGAAGAGTCAGTACACGTACACTCCAAAAGTACGTCATGCATGTATAACTGTAGCCATAACCTGTTGTCCCCAAGATAAACAGCAGGTAACAATAAGCACAGTATGCAGTAATGATGGGATAAGTTACAACAATGAAGGCCCAGAATGGAACATAACTGTAGTTTCCGTCTACCTTTCTGTGTTACTCATTACGAACCGTGCTATCAAAAACTGTCGGTCTGTGACCTTTTGTACATAGCGTCTACGTGACGAAGCCAACCGCGCGCAATGGAAGAAAACACTCAGGCCAAGATTCACGCTTTGTCTATTTCCCGAAGCCAGACAACTCTCTCCGGTGGCTTCACTACCTTCTTCCATCCGACAGTAAACACGAATCGACAAAGTGTAACCACGACAGGACCAAACAACCGATTCTTGCGTGCAAAACGAACATTCGCATAGAGACCATAGGTGGGTGGGTGGGTGGGTGGGTGAGTGGATGGATGGATGGATGGATGGATGGATGGATCCCTAGATGGATGGATGGATGGATGGATGGATGGATGGATGGATGGATGGATGGATGGATGGATGGATGGATGGATGGATGGATGGATGGATGGATGGATGGATGGATGGATGGATGGATGGATGGATGGATGGATGGATGGATGGATGGATCCATTGGATGGATGGATGGAGCATGGATGGATGGATGGATGGATGGATGGATGGATGGATGGATGTGGATGGATGGATGGATAGATGGATAGATGGATAGATGGATAGATAGATAGATAGATAGATAGATAGATAGATAGATAGATAGATAGATAGATATACAGACAGACAGACAGACAGACAGACAGACAGACAGATTCATATTGCTCTCTAAAAGGAGCAGCTATTTTTAATGGTAGTGCAATAATTTTCTATCAATTTTCTATTAACGCTGTGTACCATACTCCATAGGATGTGTCTAGAAACACAGATGACCTGATTTCAATTCTGCTCCTTCTCTACGACACATGATAGTGAACCGTCGAGAAGGTTATCTGATCGACAAATCGCTGCTTCATTTCAGAGGCTTAAAAAGGCGCTAAATAATATCTTGATACATGTTTATCTGCCAGGCGTGCGAAGTGGATAATTATTACTTCAGAAAGCCCTGGATCTCCACCGACGATTTCTCCTCTAAAGGTCATCACGCAATTCTCAAATTACACGCCTTTTGCCGGTTGCGTGATCGTCTCGCAAACCACCGGCATATAGCGGGCTTGCGATGTCGATCAGCTGGTTTGGCTACACGAGAAAACATGTTGTTACGGGTCTCGTCTGATTGATCTTTGGCAACACATCATCAAGGTCTAGGTATAGTCGGCCTGTTTCTTTGATTGCACCTGTATCGTGTAATTTCGGTCATCTGCCTATAGAATGGTGCCTGATTCATTCATTCATTCATTTCAGATATTTATATAGCGCCCCTTCAAGATTTCTACTCAGAGGCGCTCCCGACTAAAGCGCGGACACTGAATCGGAGTTTCACGCCGAAGCGCATGAGCAATTGCGAGTGAAGGACTTGCCCAGGGTCCCTACGCGGCGGCTTGAGGTGGATTCGAACCCGCAACCCTCCGGCTGCAAGGCACCGAACATACCCCTACACCACCGCGCCCCACAACAGGATTGCAACAGGGGCTATTGTAACGTTCGCACTCAAAGAAAAGACTATTCGGTTTCATTTGCTTTGAGCGTTCCTGGGCTGATGCTACGTGTTGCATGACCTCATCAATTATTGTCAAGCATTTATCAAGCGCTACGATCAAAGGACCAAACATCAATCGATGGCGCTGAGCAGTTGCGAGTTTAGGACTTGTTCAGCGTCTTCACACAGGAGCCTTGTTTGACGAGATTCGAATTCGTAATCGCCACATTTATAAGGAGAGCGCTCTAACCTATCGGTCACCGTGTCCCACAATGTATATAGGCCCTATTAGATGCATCCTGCTGAGCAATCAGTTCCCCTAGCTTAAAGGAATTCTTTTTTTATCAGCCACTTTGAGAGGCATTTAAAAGGTTTTGGGGCCGTGTGGCCAATAACCTTCCTCCCAAAGGTAATGTAGTCATAGATCGTCAGGAGAAACTCATAAGAGGCGCTGTCGACTAAACCACGGAAACCGGGATCTAACACCGTGTTTCCCAATCTGACACCTTGCATCTGACATCTTGACGGAACTCCGACCTAAACAAATGATATTCTGGTATACGTAACGCCTGCAAAACAGACCAATATTGGCTTAATTAATAACAATAACTCGGATATATATAGTTTTAATCCAAAAAATGATATTATAAATTATTTGAAATGAAATTTTCCCACGGAACCCTTGTCTTCACCTTGGAATCTGATTTATAAGGCAACAATGCATTCACACAACACTTTGTCCAATTGTTTCGTGAAACCTTTGTTCTCTTCTCACGGAACCCGTGGTTCCGCGGAACACTAATTTGGTAACGCTGATCTAACAAAATGGTCTTCAAGCGCTTACGGAATGGGAGTAAGAAAGACCTAGAGGAATCTCGTGTCGTAAGATGCTGGGTAACCTATTCCAGAAACAGGGATGACTCGATAAGCGAATGCAGCTTCTTCTTCTCGTATTTCGTTTGATTTTTCAGTTTTCAGGTTTACACTAGAAACTTAAAAGTACATTACATGCTTATTTTTAGGACATGAGATAGTAATCGGTTCTTTTTCTGTGCTTCTGTGTATTATTTGATCAATGTTTTTTTACGTCTTACGAAATTAAACATTTCCACAATTTCCACAAAAGAAACTTGGATCGATCACGGAGAAGCTTCTGTGCTGTGGAATACTGGGGATGTTCTGGTTGGGGCAACAACCAGGTCAACCTACGCAGCATGCAGAGCGAAGAAATCTAAGGCAAGGAAAGGATGAGACCATGACTCACAACTCCCAAAGATATGAGCAGATGGAGCAATACTCAATACTTAAAAAAACAGATGACATATGATTCTGTATCGAATTTCCGATTTAATTCCATCCAGACATAAACACAACGACTATTAATGTCTTTCTAGGCGTGCATACCAGACAGAACCAGAAATTGAAGAAACACTACGCTGTAATTTATTGCCGAAGAATTGCACCCTCTTGGATCGTTTGCTTCATAACATATCAGGTGGCTCAAACACAGGGAACGCCTTGTTACTGCGTGGATACGTATGAGAAAAAAGTCTTTCACATCTGAGTACTAAACATAATCATTTCCATATAGCTGGCCCATTCCCTTCGACCGCGGTCACATGACCGTGTTTTGCCATTAGCTGACAATAACATGAAAAAACCTTTATAGTTAGAATGCTTTATTCATATTGACCATTGATTGCTTATTATAGATGATGAATGTACACCGAAATGCGGATTGCAGCTGGTTCAAAAGACTATACTTACTTACTTATTTATACTTACTTTGTAAACATCTTGTAGTGCTATTTCACACGAACTGTTTCATTGCATTTTTTGCCGTGTCTTCAGTGAAATTTTCATAGCGATTACAATGTTTTTAATGGTTTTTAGACGATGCGTGGTTGTATTCGTAAGCTTCAAATTTCTTATGCGCTGCTCTTAGGCTAAGCGCAGGGCACCATCTTATTCACGAGCGCTGCGTCGTATCAGAGATCGATGTCTATTGGAGGTCCGAGTCCGGTTGCCATCTCTGACCAGAGACAGAGCAGCTGTTGCTCTTGAGAGGTACTCACTTTGAGAGCCTCTTAGATGTGCGCTCCTCAAAAGAGAGCGCACATCAACATTGTTATGCGACTTTCTGAGACCCACAATTAGGCATTTTCGAGTGGTACTTTAGGTCGACGTATTCAATTTTCTTCGGACAAATAACTTAAAATGTTTACGTAAAATAATCAAAAGCAGACCAAGACTACGCTGGATAGGCAATATAAATGAAGACATAATATTACTTGGACTAACACTAAGGAGAGCAATGGACTTGACAAATCACCGAGGACAATGGAGATCATTTATTCCTACCCATCGCCGATAAGTGGCTGGCGTCAGGAACTGATGATAATGATGTATATGTGAATATATAATGATGTATAAGGAATAGGCATTAGAAACAATACGCCATTAAACGTCTGTAACTTAAGAAGCAGTCTGGGCACATAATCCAATGACAAGTTAACATTGAAGTTGAGACTCTGAGGGCTTTGGGCTTTCTTTAACAGATGTGAAAATAAAGTCCGAAAGTTGTAGTGTCATCGTCAAGATGCGTGCAAGAAAAAGCGAGTGTGTTAAAAAATGGGAGATCGTTAGGTAGTGAGATAGGAGGCTTAGAAGATATAGACTGAGAAAGAGAGGAATGATAGATACACATGTGGAGTATGGCAGAGAGATATGAGAGATTCAGTTTTATCTTAAAGAATAGATTCTAATCAGATAGAATGTAATCTAATCTTATAGAATTGAACATAATCTCATAGAATATATTCTAGTCTTATAGAATGTAATCTAATCTTATACAATATATTCTAGTCTTATAGAATATATTCTAGTCTTATAGAATGGAACATAATTATCTCATAGAACAGAAGTTAGTCTTACAGAATATAATACATTAGATCAGGTAGATCATATCAGACAGAGACACAGCTACATAAAGATTCAAGACAAGAAAGAGAAACTGAGGCAGAGATAAAGAACGACAAGGAGAGACAGCCAGACATAGACAGAGAGAGATAGAGCGAGAGAGACAGCCAGACATAGACAGATAGATAGAGCCAGAGAGAGACAGCAAGACATAGACAGCGTGAGAGAGAGGAATAGAGATAGAGAAGTAAATGGAAAAGCGGTCGTGAGTAAGAGCTGCTATTAAAACTCCGCTGAAAAAGAGGCACTGAATTCCTTGCGAGAGAGAAACGAACATAAATACATGTACATAGAGATACACGGAGAAAGAGGCACTGGGGCAGAGACAGAGACAGAAGAGACAGAGAGACAGAGAGAGACAGAGAGAAGACAGACAGACAGAGACACAGAGAGACAGAGAGACAGAGACAGACAGACAGACAGAGACAGACAGAGAGAGACAGACAGACAGAGACAGACAGAGAGAAGACAGAGAGAGACACAGAGAGAGAGAGAGAGAGAGAGACAGACAGAGGGAGAGACAGAGACAGAGAGACAGACAGACAGACAGACAGACAGACAGAAGCAGAAGAGGCGTGCAGGTATTGAGCAACAGTCACATGAGTCAGCCAGCTATGAAAACTCCACTGAAGACGAGCATGCATCGAATTCCTGGCGGTCATAAGACGAAGTACTCGGTCGTGTTCCATGTCTGGCGGACGATAGCGAAACCCAATTGAAATTCCAGTCCGAACGAACGATAGTCTCTGTCTCTCTCCTTCACAAATCCTGGCGATGTTTCTTCAACAGATTTCCCACGTGTATTATCATCGACGCTCCATGCCAATAATCATTAGGCAACACACAAAATCCCCAAAAATCAATGTATGCATCCACATGTATATATATCGCAATGAATGAATATATATATATATATATATATATATATTCAATTATTTGCATACATTATGGCCGAATTCCACACAATGCACTAAGGTAAAATAAATAAAAGCAGACCAAGACTACTCTGGATAGATAATATAAATGAAGACATAATATTACTTGGACTAACACTAAGGAGAGCAATGAACTTGACAAATAGCCGAGGACAATGGAGATCATTTATTCGTACCTATCGTCGTGAAATGTCTGCCGTCAGGAACTGATGAATATGATGATGATGTATATGTGTATATATATATATATATGTATACGGAGTAGGCATTTCATTATACATATAATATGTTATATGTGCTTATTCAGAAAAGTACATAAACAGATACATATCTACATACTTATATACATATGTATTTTATATATGCTTGTATAAAAGAGTATGTACAAATACATGCGTGCATATAGATACACACATAGGTATACATACATACATGCCACATAAATACAGATATGCATACATTATTGACAAACATTAATGAATATATGCATGATACAAAACCAGCAATGAAATGAGTACATTGGCCATAAGTAGTCTGTCGATGGGAAAATCAGATGGCGAGGGAGAGGTTTGGACACGTACACCTAACGCCGAAGTTAACACTAAAAAATTCACTAGTACTTCATACTCATGGCGTCCTCTGGCGGTGGGTTAGCTTCAAAGACAACTCATATATATATATATATATATAATATATTGCGTATATATAAAGTATGTAATATATATATATATGTATATAAATATATATACATATATATATATATATATATAATTTACTGTACACCAGGGGCTAAAATAGCGTGCATATATGAATGAACTAATGAACTAGAATACACGACGGGCTAATAATTTCGGTCGTTCTGCCTGACAATTTTTTTCAGTCATGCGCGTATTCCTTAGATTGGAATCAGCCAATAATTCTCGACCTGTCACTTTGTTTTCAGTCATATAATCTGTCTATGGCGCAATATAAATTGATTCAATTACTGATTAACTTGATACAAATGGCGTCCAATGTTAAGGTCTTCGACAAATGATACTATATTAAGCCTAGGCTGTTTAAATGTGAGATTATGCTGAAATAATTAAATACGCCTATAAAACGAGATTAAACGAAAAATACATCAAATCAAAATACATGCATATCTGTATGTATGATAATGTACGTAAGTATGCGATATATGTGTGCATATATGTATATGCATGTATGTATGTATGTATGTAGGTATGTATGTATGTAGGTATGTATGTATGTAGGTATGCAAGTATGCATACATGAATAAATGAATAAATGCATGTTTAAATGCATGTATGTATGTATGTATGCATGTATGTATGTAAGTATTCATATATGTGTGTTTGTATGTGTGAATATTGTATTGTATTGTATTGTATTTGAACACTTGTTATAGCGCCCCTACCAGATTTCCCATTCAGAGGCGCTCCCGACTACTGCGCGAACGCTGAATCGGAGTTTCACGCCGAAGCGCATGAGCAATTGCGAGTGAAGGACTTGCCCAGGGTCCCTACGCGGTTACTTTTGAGGTGGATTCGAACCCGCAACCCTCCAGCTGCAAGGCACCGAACATACCCCTAAACCACCGCGCCCCAGTTGTATTGTGATGTGTTTTGTATTGTGTGTTGTATTGTACTCCACGTTTATAATGCGACCGAGCCACCCGCAGTAAAGATCCGAGAAATTAATCTCTGATAAACCGACCCGACCGGGAAGCGAACCCGGGGCGCCGGCGTGACTAGCAGGCTACCAACCCACTCGGCCACTCAGGATCATTCAAACATGCATGCCTACAGGTACATGCACACACACATACACTCGTACATTAGAGGTCTGCGGGTAGAGCATTTTGGCTACCCGTACCCGTAACACGGGACCGCTACCCGTACCCGTACCCGACCCGTAGTCAAAATTACTACCCAACCCGACCCGTACCCGCGGGTATACCCGTACCCGTACCGTACAAGCCACGTAATTAATAGGCATTCCCATAATCCGAGCCCTAACAGTCCAATAGTCTCACAAAGCATGTAGCAGTAATAATAATAGTCTGATGGTGATGATCACAGTAATAATAATAATAATAATAATAATAATAATAATAATAATAATAATAATTTTTATGTTATATATATATATTTTCGTTTATTGAAAAAACAGGTTGTCATACTGCAACGAGGTACAGGCATTGAGAATTTAAGAAATTAAAAGTTTTGATTTCTATCGAATGATTGAATGTCATGGGTTGCTATTTTCTATAGAGTATACGAGGTATATAGTTTTTATCGTCTTTAGGTGGAAGCTGAAAGTTATGTTGCCTTGGTCTGAGCTTATAGTGACTTTTCACGGTCTCTGGGAATAGGCTTCGTAACACGTGACATTCGTTCCGTATAACTGCCTGTAGAAGTCTTCTCTCGATCGCCTCAATTGTCTCAGTGACGCTTTTGGCCGTCTGAGGGAGATAGCCCATTCGCTGCATTTTCTTCTGAAAACGCTCGATTCTGGAACGTTCATCAGCTTTCGCGAAACCCCACCAGGCTGGTGCTGCATACAAAAGGCGGGCCATTGTAGTAGCCCTTGTCACCTCGTGTAATGCTACTGGTGGAAGGCCGTGTGCTCTGAGCACTCTGAGCGCGTGAAGCGAACCAGAGCAGGTGGCCAACACTCCATCAACATGATTCGTTACACGAAGATCGTCCCTGATTGTGACTCCTAAGATGTTCATGGAAGTGACTCTGACCATGTCGAGATGCTCCGGTGGAGTAACTGTCCACTTTCCCCGGTGGGCTATGAGCATCTCTCTGGATTTGCAAGTGTTTAGCCGTAAGTTATTTCTTTCCGCCCATATCCTCACTCCGTCTAGCTCTTCTCGTACCGTGTCTCTCAGCGCTGCTCCTATGATTAAGTATGTATCGTCAGCGTACTTGGAGATCTTATTTCTGACGTAGATTAACTGTTAACTGTTAACTGTCTCTTCTCATAATAATAATAATAATAATAATAATAATAATAATAATAATAATAATAATAATCACAATAATAGTAATAATAATAATCTTAAACATAATCATAATGGGGGCCCGATAGCGCATTGGATAACACCTGGCACAGAGAGCGAGAGGTATCGAGTTCGAGCCCCGTTAGGGCGGATATGCTTTGTAGGCTGCTATTAGCGCCGTTGTATTGCAGGCTGTCTGTTCTGTTAGTAGTTAAGATTTGAATTGCATAACATGTAAATGTACAGCGCAGTGCGTTTGTCAGGCGCTTAATAAAGAAAAGATTATTATTATTATTATAATGAGAATCATGATGACGACAATGACCGTGTTTCATGGATAATCGTGCTGCCCAACTGAATTTCTTAATGTTCGGAGTATGGCTTTTCAGATTTATGGCCCAAAATGAAACGATTTACCAATATTGGTGCAATATAAGAAGGTTATAGTAACACCTGATGCAGCTATGTCATCCACCATAATTTGATGCCAGAAAAACTCAGAATTAACAATATTATCGTCGAACTTTCAAACTTCCACGGCCGATTACAAAAGGGTACAGATGTGACGTTATGTACCGCCAGCTATAGTTAGTCTGACTCACCATTACATGTAACCCCATAACTTCAGTTCGGTACGGGTAAAACCGGGTATACCCGTACCCGTAAAGCTCCTACCCGTACCCGACCCGTAAAATGTCTACCCGACCCGTACCCGACCCGCGGGTACGGGTCGGGTACGGGTATACCCGCAGACCCCTATTGTACATACATACATTCAAACATCCATTCATTCATTTATACATATATACATACTTGCATAAATACCTACCTACATACATACATACATATAAACATGTATGCATGCATACATGCATACATACATATGTATATGAGTGTATCTATACATAAATGTATATAATTATATATGCATTTATGTAGCAACAGAGGACATTATACATATCGCAGTAGATTAGACTTCACTTCCATGTAACAAAACATCGTAAACTTGCTGCAAATTAGTAAACACTCGATACTCTGCTAAAGACATGAGATCACATCCCGTTCCTCTAAACAGGTGAATTTAATCATTTCGACCGAATCATTTTCTCAGATGCAGAACCAGGCCAAAGAAATAAACCGTTGAGACAAAAACAACCTCTTCGCTTGATTGACGTCAACATGTCAACTGCACTCTGACACCGATATGAAATTATTTGCTAGAATATCATTCGTTTTCACGTTCTCGTTCACAGGAAGGAAATTTTACAATATCCCGTTCAGAAATAATTCGTTCCGTACTCGCTTGTAATACAGATTGGCGCGTGCTATCACTTTTGATGAAGCCTTATGAAGCCATGCAACAGGTATACGGCCAGATTTCATATTCCTTTACTTGGTCTGATATGAACAGACATTATATTGAGTCTTATCAAGCCGAGAAAAGTACAACGCACGTTAATATAATACAATACAGTATTATACAATACATATAGGGCCTAATACGATAAAAATGTGTGAATCTGGATATACGCTTTACAGGACAATCTAAGAAATCCAAAAGGTTTCATCTTAAGATGAGTTGAAAATGTTTACTACGATGTCTTTGACAAAACAGTTTGTAAGTTTAATGGTAGATTGTTCCAGGCAGGTGGTACAATGCATGAGAAAACATCGTTGTACGGGAGCGCAGGACCAATAGATCTCCATAGGCCGTCGATTGAAAAATACAGTACAATATATTATAATAGAATAAGAGAAAATGCAATAAAATAATCAAATCCAGAACAATACAATAAAACAGAATACAATAAAATACAGTAGGGCTATATAGCAACAGAAGTCTGTGCCTTCAAATCGAGAATCAATTATAATAAGTTAGACTTCGTTCTTGGCAGATAACCACCAATGGCCAGTTTTTCTCTTGACTCGAATATAAAGTGCATATTTAGCCTGGCATACCTGAATTGGAAATCTGAAGAGCTCTGGAACACACGACGAGTCCGGAATCAGAGACTGTGTACAAGGGCGTATCATCCCCCAAATGGTGTTGACCAACCCTTCCTCCACCGTCTCCCACTTCCCTTCCTTTCTCCCTTTTCGCTCGATAGTTGAGTATGCTACAATACACCACTGTTAATTAATTATCGTTGCTTGAACTTGCTTGAACTCCAAAAAATAACGCTGTAATGTCGCAAAACTATTTCAGCACAAGACCAACAAGTGGCGGTGACTGTCAGCACCACTTTTTAAAAGTGGTTGTGACCGGTCCCACCGTCACAGTGCAAAGCTATGTCTATGGCTGTGTAGGCAAAATATATCTTCACAATATGCAATATCCGACAAGTGATGTCCGGGGGCGAACGCAAACATCGTCAGGATACGAGGAGTTTCTCGCAAATACATTCAAACATTCGCCGCAGAAGTATCGACGGAAGACGAATTGGTTCGTACTCAAATGCCTGTCAATGGCTGCAGCAGTGCAATAACTTTTATGCGGCGCAATACACGTAAAGACAAATAAGGCACCGGCGGACGCATGTATACGGCGATAGGTGCTTTTATGAGGGTCTCATTCGTCATGGAGAGTTCTCGAAAGCCTCGTCCTCTAGGGTGTTGTAACACGCCATGGATACGAGGCATACATTCGACAGCTAATGACCAATCTAGTCTTCCCTCGTGATGGAGATTGAACTCGATACGCTGTGGTAAATGAGCGCAGCGCTACAGCAGGGTGACGCAGCAACGACTGTGCGCCATTCCGCGGTCAAGAGCTTATGCCAGGCGTTCATCGACACTTCTATATATTATATTGTAGGATTTGGAGTTTTATGCTTTGTCGCGTTTGCACGTTTCAGTTGGTTCTTCCTTTATTCCTTTCTTCTTCCCTTCTTTTATTTCTGCCTTTGTTCTTCCTTCCATCAATCCCTACAACCTTTATTTCTTGATCCCTTCCTTCCACCCTTTTCCTTCCTTTGACCCTTTTTCCTTCCTTCCCTTTTTTCATCACTTCTTTCTTCCTTCCTCTCATCCACTCCTCCATCTTTCTTCCTTCCTTCGTTCCTCCCTTCCTTTCCTTCCTTCCTTCCTTCCTTCCATGCATCCTTCCTTCCTTCCTTCCTTCCTTCCTTCTTCCTTCCTACCTACCTTCCTTCCTTCCTTCCTTCCTTCCTTCCTTACTTCCTTTCTTCCTTCCTTCCTTTCTTCCTTCTTCCTTCCTTCCTTCCTTCCTTCCTTCCTTCCTTCCTACATTCCTTCCTTCCTTCCTTCTTTACTTCCTTTCTTCCTTTCTTCCTTCCTTCCTTTCTTCCTTCCTTCCTTTCTTCCTTCCTTCCTTTCTTCCTTCCTTTCTTCCTTCCTTCCTTCCTTCCTTCCTTCCTTCCTTCTTTACATCCTTCCTTCCTTCCGTTCCTTCCTTCCTTCCTTCCTTCATGTATGTTGTGCTGTTGTATATATCCTTCCATCCTTTTTCCTACATTCGTATCTTGTTCCTCCTTCCTATCATCCTTCCTTCCATTCCTATGTCCTTATTTATGCATCCTTCCTTCCTTCCTTCCTTCCTGTCCTTTCTTCCTTCCTTCCTTTCTTCCTTCCTTCCTTCCTTCCTTCCTTACTTCCCTCCTTCCTTACTTCCTTATGCTTATTCCTTCCTTTCTTCCTTCCTTCCTTCCTTCCTTCCTTCCTTCCTTCCTACATGTCCGTCCTTCCTTCCTTCTTTATTCCTTTCTTCCTTTCTTCCTTCCTTCCTTCCTTCCTTTCTTTATGTCCTTCCTTCCTTCCTTCCTTCCTTCCTTCCTTCCTTCCTTCCTTCCTTCCATTCTTCTTTCTTTCCTTCCTTCCTTCCTTTCTTCCTTCCTTCCTTCCTTCCTTCCTTCCTTCCTTCCTACATTCCTTCCTTCCTTCCTTCCACTCTTCCTTCCTGTCACTGTGGTGACCTTCAGCGAGTCCTTAAGGCCCAACATGTCAGCGCCATCGACTCATGCACAAATCAATAGCTGGGCGCTACATCAACGAAGGAGATTAAAGTGAATAATGTCCAGAAAGCTGGACATGACCTCTGACCTATCATGCGTTCGAGAGGATTTATAAATTGGTGTCGAATGAAATATCGATTACATCACACGTTACTTATCCGTAGCATGCGTGCATGCATGAATGTATGTATGTATGTATGTCTGTGTGTGTGTGTGTGTGTGTGTGTGTATGTATGTATGTAAGTGTGTAAGTACGCGTGTATGTCTTCATCATCATCATCAGTTCCCGATGCCAGCCATTTGGCGGCGATTTTTAACGAATAAATGACCTCCATTGTCCTCGGTTATTTGTCAAGTCCAGTGCTCGCCTTAGTATACTATTCAAGTGATGTTATGTCCTCATTTATTATTGTCTATTTAGCGGGTCTTGGTCTGCCTTTGCTTCTTTTTCCTTCGAATCCGAGGTAGACGAATTGTTCTACGTGCTCAATAACTTTTCCTTGGATGCTAATATTTATTGGTGTCTCTTTGGTCTTTTCAATCACCATTGCTTTTGGTTTTCTCTGCGTTGATCATTAGGCCGAATCCTCTCTTGGCTTCGTCAATCTGTGTCGTGATATCCTGTAGTTCTGGTCCGCTTCTAGTGAAGACGCCAACGTTGTCAGCAAATCGGAGATTATTCACCAGCCCTCAATTTAATTTGATTCCAGTCTCGGTGTTTTTAAGGCTGAGTGACTTAACTGCTTCTAACACTAGGCTAAATACGTATGGCATATAGAGAGATATCCTTGTCGCACTCCCGTTTTTGTGTGAAAGTATTCGGTGATCTTTTTATCTACTTTTATGGCACTTATGATTTTCGATATATTCCTTGCACAAATTTGATCATTAGCTCTGGTATTCACTATCCACATTCCATCATGCCATACGCTGTTGAATACTTGTTTGAAGTGTATGAAGTTGAGGAAGACTTTCTGGTTGTAGCCTATTCTATGCTTTTTTCAAGTATCTGTCTCATTGTGAAGAGTTGATCAATTGTGTTTCTTCCTGGCCTGCGCTATTTCCGAAGTGCACTGTACATACGGCTTCATTCTGCTTTGTATCATTTTGGTGAAGGCTTTCCAGGAATGCTCTGTAGGCTATTGCCTTTGCAGTCTTGTATATCTCCTTTTCTTTTGCATATTTGGACGTTTGTCTATTTTGCCCAATCTTCTGGTATTTTTTCCTCTTGTTGAATCTATGTAGCAAGGGCATGCATAGCTTTAACAAATGTTTCTTTTCTCCCTGAAGTAGTTCCGTAGTGATTCCATCCATGCGTGGTGCTTTGTATTTCTTCATTTTGTTGATAGCATCTCTTACCTTGTCCTCTATACAATTTGGCATGTGTTCTTTCGTGTTGCTTATGGACAGCTCTGTGAGAAATCTGAGGTCTTTATGTCGACATTTAGTAGTTGTTCAAAGTATTACTTCCATCGTTTCTGAATTAGTCCAGTCATTAAACAACAATTATTCATGGAGATTAAAAAATTTTTTTAGAAAAGGTTTCTCGATGTGTTTCACTTCTTTGATATGCCTACGTTAAAAGAAAAAAAGTTTTCCAAAATATGACATGGGGAACTATGTGAAAATGGGTCAAATCCATGATGGCCGCCGTCAAAATTCAGATCAGTCACCTGAAAAAAAATAGACTTCATTGTCAGCTAGGATTTTACCATTTTGCGTCTTTGATTGAAGCAACTTTGAGCTCAAATTTTCCACTAAGTAGTTTTATCTTATTATATACTTTTTTGCATTCTGTTTATCTTGAAAGCTCCTTCAGCTTCTTTGCATTGTTGCTCCAACCAGTTGTTTTTGTCTAGTTGTAGTTTCTTTCAGATATCTCCAGTGAGCCAGTTGAATTGTTTCCGGTCTGCAATGTAAGTTTGTTGTTTGTAAGTATGCATTATGTATGTATGTATGTATGTATGTATGTATGTATGTATGTATGTATGTATGTATGTAGGTATGGCCCCTTATGAGTTTCTTGTGTTTCCGTAACTTATTTGCCAATGTACTGAATGATGTATTACTTCCTCTGTTTGGTTAAAAAGTAAAAATAAAGAAATAAATGTATGTATATATGCATAGATGTATGTGTGTGTGCATGTATGCATGAATGTCTGTACATGTGTGTATATGGGAAGAATGTATGTATGCCTGTATGCATGCGTGTATGTATGGATGAATGCGTGCGAGTGCATGCAAGTATGTGCCAATCCAAACAATTAAGTGAGGTCTATTGCTGCCGAGAGAACATTTGCCACCTTGCCTCGCATATTCCGGAAATGAAATCCATCTGATCATAATAATGATATAGAGGCAGCGACAGCAGGTGCGCCCACGTGTCTGCCTCCACGTGTCCGCCTCCGCTTTCCCGGTCTATTGTCTGCGATCCTGTTATGTGGTCGCTCAGAGTTGATGCCCTCAGCAGAGCAGAACCTTTCCAATCCATTTATATCGGAGGAGGAGGGAATAGAACGGAAGTGGAGATGATATTTCTGTCGCAGTCATTATAAATTGTCGTCATTAGTACTTTAAAAGCTTTGCGGTGGTCTGATGTTAATACAATAACAATCTCTTGTGCTTCGGTGAGCACAATTGCATACATATATGTATGTGTGTATGTAATGTATGCATACATATCCATGTATGTGTGCATGTATGTTCAGAGGTTCAGAGGTCATCATTCCACTGAAACTGCCTTCCTGTCTCTCCTTTCTGATATTTACTCAGGGTATTGACAAATCACATTTAACACTCCAGGCACTTTTCGATGTTTCTTCGGCCTTTGGTATGGTCCATCATGCGATCCTGCTGCTGCGTCTTCAACTCTCCTTTGGCCTTTGTGGACCTCCCCTTACCTGGTTCAAATCTTATCACTCAGATCGTTCTCAGATGGTTGTCCTTCCATTGATTCCAGAACGGCCTGGGTAGAGTCGAGTTCGGTGTCCCACAGGGTTCAGTCCTCGGTTCCATCTTGTATCTACTTTATGAAGTAGGGTAGAGAAAACATTTTAGCAAAGGTTTTGGTTTAGTGATGAAAAGTTGCCAGCACGTTAGTGTAAAAAGAGTTCAAAATATTTTTGCTTTGTTTTGTGTCTTCTGCCCTCTACCGGCGGTAACATTTGTAATATATAAACTTTTGTGGAAACACGTCCATGTAGTGCATTTTTTCTTGAACTGTGGCCGAATCTTCAGATCGATTCGCCATATCAGATCAGGCACTTGCAGAAATCGCATCTGGTGTGAAACAGGATCGTAGAACCGAAACGCTTAATGAGTGCAGCGACGTCATTGGCAGGAACAAAATTAGGATAGAACGAAAGAAGGACTGAAGCTCTGCTAAAGCATGGTGCATGTGCAAGTTTTGGTGCAAATTTTGATGCTCTTTAGATTTCTTTTAACGGTCTAAAGGACAGAACCTTACTCATGAGAATGTGAATCGAAAATTGCATCACAGAGTTCATTAATTTTATATCGCGCCTCTTCAAGATGCCTACTCAGAGGCACTGCCAGCCCGGTCACGGCTAAAGAGAAAGGACTCAAGCAGTTAGTAAACAGTAGGTGGCAGTAAGCGGAGTGGCCAACAACTGAGAAGGCTCGATGCTGTCTGACCGAAAGGTGGGCTCGAGTGATCTTCACCGAAGAGCTCTAAAACCAACGAGATATGTTCTATTTTAAATCTTGGTCACAATCAGCTCCGTCACTACAGTCCCTTTCCCATGATGATGCTGCTGTCCTTGTCCTTGCCTCAAACCGGGAGATATCGTCTGAGGATCTGTTGCTGGGACTCGTATTGGACCTCCTGAGTGGGAGTAACTTCTATAGTGCCTGTTTTAAAGCCCCTTCTCACACTACTCCCTTGGCACCTGTACAGCTGATCATTGCTGCTCGGTTATTGCGGGTCACCCTTCGGGCTTAATAGGGCGCCTTGGACGGGCCTTTCGTTCTGCTGCTCGGCTGTTTGTTCATATTCCAAAATATGCCCCAGTCTCTACCTACATGCGAGATGTGTTCAACTGGCTTCCTGCCTCGTAACGCATTTCCTATAAGAATTGCCTGACAGTGTCTCAAAGGTAGTGCTCCGTCCTACCTATCCAACCTTTGTATCTCTGTAACGCTTGGTATCTGACATAGCCTTTCCGTGCACGGAGCTCTGCGCTCTTCGGCTAAAAGTGAGCTCCTGGTCACTCTGCCCCACTCTTCGGTCAGACAGCGTCGAAACTTCTCAGCTGTTGACCCCTCCGCTTACTGCTCCTGGAACTGGCACTGCCAGAGCACGTTTGTTTCTTATTTGCTGTTTTATGACGATGTTTCCTAGCCGACATGATTAGCATCGCCCTTCAAGCTTCGGGACTGACACTATCAGTGTACGGGTAGTGGCTGCGTTGTTTCAGCTGTTCATTATGTCCTCTTCAGTTTATAAAGCGCCACTATCTGATAACAAAGCATCCCGTTTAGGACGAGCACAGTCCGTGCCACTGGGTGGGGTGGGGGGAGGCGCCAGTACATCAATGCCTCTACCTATCGTGGGCTGAGTCAAACGTGTCTCGCATTTTGTGGTGTATTATGTAACGGAGAATTCTCTTTGCGACGCTGGACAATCTGATTTGAACGACATGCATAGTGAGTGATATTGGCGTGACTGTCGATATTCAGCACGCGTTGACTTCTCTATCCGACAAGTGACGACCGGATCGAAAGCAAACATCGTCACATTATAAGGGAGTGAGACGCAGAGAGAGAGAGACAGAGGCAGACAGACAGAGAGAGACAGACAGACAGACAGACAGACAGACAGACAGACAGACAGACAGACAGACAGAGTTGGTGACAGACACAGACACAGAAGCACAGAGACAGTGGCATAGATACAGAGAGACAAAGACAAAGAGACAGAGAGAGACAGAAAGAGCAAAGAGACAGAGAGACTAACAGGTAGAGAGATAAAGCGTTGGAGACAGAGAGACAGACACACAGAGATAGAGAGAGACAGAGATAGTGACAGAAAGATGCTCTATGCGACAAGTGACGTTTGGATCGAATGCAAACACCGTCACATTATGAGAGAGTTAGACGCATAAAGAGAGAGACATAGAGACAAAGAGACAGAGAGAGACAGAGAGACAGAGAAACAGAGAGTCAAAGAGTTGGAGAAAGAGAAACAGACACAGAAGCACAGAGATAGAGAGATACAGATACAGTGACAGACAGACGAAGAGACAGAGACAAAGAGACAGAGAGACACAGAGGTAAAGAGACAGAGCGACAATGAGACACAGAGACAGAGACACAGAGGTAGAGACACAGAGACAGAGACTGTGACAGAGACGGCAAGACACACTGAGACAGACAAAGCCAGACAGACAGAGATAAAGAGTCGGACAAACAACAATGACCATAATTATTAAAAGCGTCGCTATGGCAGAAGAAGTGGCTGTGAAACGAGGGAGGGTGCAGCTGAGCTCTTCTTGATTCAATCTCATGGGACCGAACGGATATTCGTTTCATTCTCACGCCTTCTGCACCGTGTCGTCAGGTCCAGAGTCCGATTGGAAAATTGCACTGGGTTTGGGCGCCAGTATAATTTGTGCGAGTGAGGGAGATACACGAACAGACAGAAGCTCTTCCAAAAATCGCAGCTCCTCGCCACTTCATTCGTCAGTTGTTGCAAAACCTCTTCGTGAGGACAAGTACTTATTTCGCAAGAGAGGACATCCTTTCATATCATGTTAAATCAAAACTGCTTTAAAGTAGTCGTGTTAGTCGGTATATCGTATCGTATCGTATCTAATAATTTATAAAGCGCCTCTCGCAGAATAACTATTCAGAGGCGCTCTCAGCACGGAAGCCCCTGGGAAAAGAAACGCCTTTAAAGAGCGAGAGACCGATGAGGAAAAACCAGTCATTAGTTTAGCCCTTAGTGAGGGGAAGGTCATTCAAAATGCTTGGGACCTTCAGATCGCCTTAACACTTTGTTCCTGGGACTAGACTGCTCTATTCCAACACCTGTTTAGAGAAAAGAAATTAGTTAAATATGTTTCTCAATGTTGTTAATGTTTCGACGCCATAACAGTTCACAGTCGATGTTAAGGACGGTTAGGAACATGGGGGCCACATTCTTCATTTGTAGCTCCGTCTTTCATCGAGACGTGCGGATAGTGGTTAACGTGTTCGACTGTCAATCGAGAGGTAACTGATCAAATCTATTTGTTGGTCATGAATTTTGATTGTATAGAATTTCGGCACCATCTGCGCCCCTAGCCGACTGAATCTTGCTGGGGCCCGACATAGATTTCGATTTCGTTGGTTTGATCTTTGAATTGCGCTTTATAAGTGTCCAATGACAATTACACTTGCAACTACAATTACTATTACAATTACTAGGTCACCGATAATAATTAATCCGCTGTTAGAGTAAAGAAGTTAGTGAAATAGGTTTTCGATGTTGGTAATGTTTCGACGACATAACAGTTCACATCGATGTTAAGGACGGTTAGAAACATCGGGTCACATTCTTCATTTGTATAGCTCGGTCTTTCATCGAGATGTGCGGATAGTTCAGTGGTTAACGTGTTCGACTGTCAATCGAGAGGTTGGAGTTCAAATCTCAGCTGAGGCAGAATTTTGATTCAGATCGAATTTCTGCACCATCTGCGCCCCTACCCGACTGAATAGGCTGGTTCCCGCGACTTCACTTTCGTGGGAGCTCTAGCAATTTCGAGTATACGATTACGATTACCCAACTATAATGAGTACACTGACCGTACACTGTCAGTGAGAAGATTAGTCGGCGAAGGAGAGGACTTGATACACGCCTCATTTGTCGAAACCAAGAAATTTAAACCGATAACACTTCCAATTTATAGCTGCATCAGGGATAACTTACGGGACTACTTCTTTCATCGAGGAAAGGTGATTCGTACCCCATCCGGTGCTGTTCGACATTGACCGCTCCGAAGATTTGCTGAGAGACGACAAGATTTCGAGATTTTCATACGTGTTCTCGAATTGAACGGAAATTGAGACGAGATTAGGCAGACAGCCAGATCGCAATTCGTTAGGCTTGCTTCTAATCAGACCGTTAGACACGCCTTCGCGACGCGTACAAGAGAGGACTTAGCAACACAGGCGATCTCACGTGCACCAAGTGACTTCCGGTCGATACTGATACAGTTATCGTGCGGCGATAAACAGCTAGTAGGCCTACTATCACAAATATGAGCTCGGTAACTGATATAGAGGTATATAAATTATGAAAATGCACCAAGCAGTGCAACTTGGTACAGGCATAAGTGGAAGCTTATGGTATGCACTGCATGCTGACGACATTACCTTACGAATTGGTTCACTAGTTAAGACTTAATTAATATTATCTTATGAATCTATTTACATAACCTGTTGCCGTCTATTTTTCACTTGCGCTTGGGTCACTCTGCCAGCGGAACAGTAGTCTCATAAGGGTGTCCCCTTTGCATTTTTTCACCTGCAACATTTGTTGACGTATAAACATGATGTTTTGTTACTTGAATCAATAAAAAAAACTATGATTATGGTTATCGCACTTCTTACCGTGACCTTGGTATTCGTGCATTGCCGGCTCAGAGGCCTTAGAGGAGAAAATGAGCATCCAACAGCGTACAGTAAAAATTTAATAATTTAATGATTTTGTAACAAAAATGAAGTACTGGAAGTATACGATAAGTACTGCAGAGACGCACAAGACACGTGTTCGAGACCTTGGGGTATTCCTTTGCCGCTGGTTCCACTGATAAAGCGCAGGAAATGAGTGCCTGGCCTTCGTTCTGAGAGTACAAGAGAGTCTGTGACTTATTGACCCACCGCTGTGCCAACCTGGAAACCCAGAGCAAAGTTTAGGCGGGGAGATGGTTGAATGGTAACACGCTGGCACGAAGATCAGAAGGACGTGGGTTCGATACCCGATAGCCCCATAAAACTGACTGAACCTTCATCTGCCTAGGGTGACTGCAAAATGAGCAGTAGGACAGATGGTCGTCATGCAGGCTGCCATACAGTTAAATTCGGCTCATGTTAAACTTGTTATCATTTGTTACTACTATATCATGTAATCTTACTGCGTACTTGTCAGTTTGAATTAATACACGAATATAATAATACACCAGGGACTCAATATACGATTCTTCAAACAGCGCATATTCTGATACAGAACGGTTAGAGTAATGGAATGAATCTCAAAACTAGTTCAGCCATAGTAAATAAACTTATTTCAACACGATTTCATCATAAAGCGGTTCTTGATAATTATGACTACAGAGACAGCGCACTAACGTGTATCCTTGTTCGTGATTTCGATGTGAATTCTGATTGATGACCTGATGAGTGCCCTTGGTTGGCAGATTACTAATTAATACAAATAGGTCAGATTCCACCATAAAGATACAACTCTAGGACTTTCTCTGAACATTTTACACAGGGCTTTTGTATTAATGACAAGTGGATGTTGACGGGGTCGAGCTATCAACAGATCGTGACCACGTAGTGACTCTTGTCCTGATGCCTCGTGACGCTAAGGACTGCATGATCGTGCGCGTATCCACTTCAGGTATTCACAGCGACTGAAAACATGTTGGCGATGGGAGGGTTTGCGTTTGATCGAAGGTTGACGTTCGCTGGGAAAGACAGGAGACGGAGAACCGACGAACAAGATTATTATGGGGCTCTCTTCAGTCCAGATTTACAGTAATTGAATGCGGCCGTTGAACAGTCTAGGAAACAAGATGGCCTGAAACGAGGAAGCCACTCAACCTTCCGTGTCTGGTCGAATTCTCTCTGTGCAAAGACCTCTTATTTTGTCGCAACAGGTGGATCAGTAAACATGCGCAATGCAGTATAAAGTTATGTAATGTAACCTTATGTGATGCAATATAACTATGTGAGGTAATAAAATATTATAATCATATGTGATATAGGCCTAATGTAGTCTTATGTAATGGAATATAACCATATGTAATGTATTCTTTTGTGATGCAATTTAACGTTTTGCGATGTAATCTTACTTGTTATAGTGTAATTCTACGTGAAGTAATGTTAGCTCATGTGATGCAATGTAATATTATTTGATATCATGTAACTGCGACGTAGTGTAATCTGTAGTAATGCGATGTGATTTTACGTAATGTGACATAACGTATATCTGAATGGAGTGTATCAATGCAACTGTATTGATAAATTGATACCTCAAAACGTTGCATATCATTGTAATTTAATCTTTAATGCAACACAACTCGTTTTGAAGTGAAAAGATATGATATATAACGATGCAATATGAATTGGCATCACGAAAGCATGTGAAAAAGTACCCGTCTATTGGCCTGAGCAATCTTTATAAGAATTACTTGATATAAAGCTTGCTTCGTAGAGTACTTGATGTAAAGTAGCCTAAGTCCTGCAAAGCCTTGTATCTTGTAGCGCATTCTGAGAGCACTAGAAAACGCACAGGAAAACATGTTGGCGATGGGAGGGTTTTATTACTACAACAAGGCAAACAGGACCGAAATATACAAATCTGCTGAAACTGCGTCAATGCGAACGTCTATTTATCTTTCGATCCAAGTAGAGTGGATACTGAGTTGTTTGTCGGAAGTCGCCATGCAGACTGTTACAGAACAGAAAGCATTTCCCCTGATGGCCGCCGTTGAGGACCACTGCTTCCTCTGGCTTCGCAAACCTTTTGATCTGTCACGAAATCGTGCGACAGTCGGAATCAGCTACACCTGGTCACACTTGCTTTTTGCATCGATTAACGGATGAAACGTGACCGAAAAGTCGACTCGTTCAGCGCTGGTTCGTTAACACTGTTTTGTAATCGTAGTCGTAATCTTAAGCTCCAAATTTCTGAATTGCTTGGCACCAGCCTATTTGCAAGCGCTGCGTCAAGCATAGGACGAGTTCATTTATGTAGTGCACGTATCTTCTGCGTGAGTGTTGAGAATAAAGTTAGTCGCACTCTTTTCGTCGAGTGAGTGACAACTCATTGGTGAAGTAAGCAGATGCAGTCATCAATCCATCCATCCACCTATCGCAGTGGTTCTTAACCTTTTCAAGGGAGCCGAACCCCAAGAGAAATCCATGACCACTCACCGAACCCCTCAAGTTTGAACAATAATTTTTTAACTAATGGGAACAAAAGGAAATAAAAAATTGTACCAAAATGTGATACAATATTAATGCATTCAATACACGAACTACTAACAGTTAACTATTTTATTAAATAAAAGTCGAAAAATAAAAATAAAATAGCAAATGATTTTTCACTCACACTCACTGACCCTGAATATGTATATATTTCAGAGGACCTCTGCCGAACCCCTGGCATTGGCTTACCGAACCCCAGGGGTTCGGTCGAACACTGGTTAAGAAACACCGACCAATCGTGTCTATCCATTCATACGTCCATCCACACGCACATACATGCATTCACTCAGCATGCATACACTCACATATACAAACATAATTGCAAACGTACACACACACATACATAAAAAGCTCGCGAGTCAGTATGCTTGCGGGGTAGAAGCCGGGAACAATTGCGCAGCAGTTCAACATTTGTTAGCACCTGAAATCTGGTTCGCGAAAACCGTCAACAGGAGACGTTTCGTGCCAATCATTTCTGGCATCATCGGTTGATGTCGTCTGTATTAGACACGGACGCGAAGGAAGTTATTGATGAGAGCAGAGGGAAAACGGAGCAGCCACCTGTTTCCCTTGTCAACTGTCATTACTTTCCTGTCAACTAAACAGACAGCATCTCGTGTTTACACAGTCATGCAGACGTAAGCCTTAGTATGCATACACAGTATACGCATATACATACTTCTGTATGTGTAGACAAATTATATGGTGATATATATATATGTATATATGGTTATACAAGGCAGCAGACGATGAGCCTTGTTAGGAGCCATATTATAGCTCTACACCTGCTTAGCAAGACGTATGATATAATTATAAAGTGAACGACTGCATGTGTAGGTTATGTTTTATTCCATACATACATGCACACATAGAAGCTTATGAGCCTACAAGGCCCTACATATATATATATATATACTGTACATATATTGTACATATATATATATATACCTTTAACTAGACATACATATATTACGATCCTGAGCATATATATTCATAGCCTCTGCGTTCACCAATGTATATATAATAATATATATTTGAATATAAATTATATATACAGATGCCGGTGGCTGATCTGAGTCAACATCATTACGTTCCACAGAGTATTAGTTTTTCTCGTATACTATGCGAAGCGCGAACTAACGCCAACAATATGGCCGCCATGTGGTCCGTTAACGAGAAGCTACGAATTCGGTTAAGACATACTTCTAATTATATAGCGCCCGACTGTGTTGAGAGAGAGAGAGAGAGAGAGAGAGAGAGAGAGAGAGAGAGAGAGAGAGAAAACCAGGTGATGTGCTCATATCCACGGAGCCGAGGTTTAATTAGATGGTGTTGACCACGGGGGCTCGTTTGTCAGGAAAGTCACAGCTCACACGCGACCATTAAATCTTCGTTTACATGTGCCCATATCACAGCTTTATATATACATATATATATACATTTGTATACAAACTAGTGTATATATATATATATATATATATATACATTTACTGGTGAGCCATCCGACAGGGTTCTACAAGTCCCTCAAGTCTTGTTTCTTTAGTCGTGGCTGGGCCGGGAGCGCTCCTGAGTAGTTTCTTGAAGGTGCGCTATATAAATGCTCTGAATGAATGAATGAATATACTTAAATCTGCTCTATTTTTATATATTTATATATATATATATATACAAGCAGAGATATAATATCCTGAGTGGCCGAGTGGATTGGTAGCCCGCTCTCCACGCCGGCGGCCCGGGTTCGATTCCGGGTCGGTCGGTTTATCAGAGATTAATTTCTCGGATCTTTACTGCGGGTGGCTCGGTCGCAATATAAACGTGGAGTACAATACAATACAATACAACACAACACAATACAACTGGGGCGCGGTGGTATAGGGGTATGTTCGGTGCCTTGCAGCTGGAGGGTTGCGGGTTCGAATCCACCTCAAAGCCGCCGCGTAGGGACCCTGGGCAAGTCCTTCACTCGCAATTGCTCATGCGCTTCGGCGTGAAACTCCGATTCAGCGTCCGCGCAGTAGTCGGGAGCGCCTCTGAATGGGCAATCTGGTAGGGGCGCTATAACAAGTGTTCAAATACAATACAGTACAATACAATACAGTAATGCACACTGTCGCTACTTTCATAAATAAAAACAATTACAGAAAGTATCATAAGTATAAGGTAACAGGTGAATTAGACCCACCTAAAGAATTTTTCGAAATAACGGCTACTGGTATGCAACTGTAACTGTGCAAGAATTATTAGCGATATGAAGAGTGTTTGGAAGTAGTTACATTCTGGATTAAATATTTTGCTAAAATAAAATGTCATATGATAGAAAATAATTATTTTTAATGGTCATGATGTGGGCCTTATTACCCAACACGCAGGGTAATAAGGCCTAACTTAAAGGACTGTCTTATGTCGTCGTTTTAATGCCAGCTCTACAATTTCAAACATCATAATGAGCTAATATTTTGAAAACCCATAACTTGTCAAGTAGCTGAACACTTTTGGACAGTAATTAATTAATCATAGTCATCCAAATAAAAAACACGATAAAATGTGTAGTCATTAATTAGGTTATTCATCATCATCATCGTCATCATCATCATTATCATCATCATCATCGTCGTCGTCGTCATCATCATCATCATCATCATCATCATCAACATATGTAGCAGATATGTAATGTAATGTAATTAGCAACTTCTATTGCGCCGGTGTCTAATGCACAAGGCATCAACCGATGGCGCATCAAAACAATCCGTAATCAGGTCAACATCCAGAAGATCAGTCCGTAAGAGACAGAGAGGCAGCCTAAGGTGGATAAGCAATTTGAAAGAGGTAAGTTTTCAGCCGAGAACGAAACGACACAAGCGACTGAGCACAGCGCACAGATACAGGAAGAGAGTTCCAAAAGGCAGGCCCTGTAGTGCTATTACAACGAAAAAGCTCGTTCACCGAGAACAGTTCTTGATTTAGGTATGACCAGACAAAGACAATCAGATGACCTCATTGAATACTGATAAGTCAGAGGAATAAGAACAGATTTTAAATATTGTGGTTGGCTAGAGTTCAAAGTTTTATAAACTATGAGCCCCAGTTTGAAACGAATTCTTTCATGAACAGGAAGCCAATGCAGAGATTTAAGCAGAAAGGTTATATGTTCATATTTGGATGTATTAGTTATGGCTCTAGCCAAAGAGTTCTGAACCCTTTGCAGCTTCAGTATGTTTGATTTATTGATACCAGTAAGAAGTGAGTTACATTAGTCTAGGCGACTGGAAACCATTGCATTTGCAAGAGATATTCTTGCAGACATTGATACATAACGCCTAATTCTGCGTATGTCACGAATGAACATATAGGATGACTTACAAATACTGTTTACATGGCCAGTGAGAGACATGGTAGAATTAAAAACAACACCTAAGTTACGTGCAGCATCGGCCAGCTCAACAATTGAGGCACCCAGTTTCAATGACTTAAGCCCATCAAATTTCTTAAGTTGCTGTGGAGTGCCAAGTAACAGAAATTCAGTCTTTGATGGGTTAAGGAGGGAGTTTATTGGATGCCATCCAGGACTCCAATAAACTCCTTCTTAACCCATCAAAGCATTAGTTTTATATTGATTCTATCTTTATTATTCTTTTGAATTATCTGTAATCAGTTACGGTGTGTCAGCTGTTTTTGTGTGCCAATAAACGAATATAATAATAATAATAATAATAATAATAATAATAATAATAATAATAATAATAATAATAATAATCATCATCATCATCGATCGTCGTCGTCGTCGTCGTCGTCATCTTTTCTTCTTCTTCTTCCTCTTCCCTCTCCTCCTCCTTCTCCTCTTCTTCTGGTTATCTTCTTCTCTGTTTTTCTTCTTCTTCTTCTTCTTTTTCTTCTTCATCATCATTTCGATCTTTTCTTCTTCGGCTGTTCTCAACTATGTCAACCTCCCTTTCACTCTTTCGTCTCTCGCTCTTCTTTGTCTATACCTCTCAACCCAGTTGTCTCAATTTATATTCAGCCCACTTTTTTTCCTTCCCTCCCACGCCTCTGCCTCTACATACCTTCCTCGTGTCCGACCATCCCCGCGTGTCGTGCCTGCTTGGAAAACATGAGATGAGGGTCGTGCAATTAGAACCCTAAACAGCCATACAAGCTTGTCATGGGATGATGGCGTGTATTTTTCCAACGTATAATAACCCTGAGGCAGCAACAGCACGAGCAAAGAGGAGAGGGAGTGAGATGGGCGATGGAAGAAGGAAAGAAGGGATCGGGAGCGGTTTGAGTTGTACCTTCTGCTGTTCGTTCATTTCCACATCCATGCTAAAAGCGCAGCAGACAGCAGTTCGAGTCAATCACTCTGACACTGGATTGCGTCTTTCCACCTACGCATGGAATTTCATGAACGTCTGTTACTGAGTAGCGACCCGCAACTGTCTTAACGAACGTACACGGTCTACGATCTGTTTTGATGACAGTCTAATTTGAAATGAATGGGTTTAATCTTTACCCCACTTCGCCTTGCCTATATCCTTGATCTGACCTTACCTCACTTCACCTTATCCTAATCATGTCATCTAATTACATAACTTCTATAGCGCTTATATCCTAATTCATAATGCATCAATCTATGGCCAGTTACGTCAGGCGAACCGTATATCAGAAAATGAACTCCGTTACCAGTCTAGTCGGAACGCACTAAATAGGATATAATTTGAATTTAAAGCAAATTATATCCTATTTAACTAACTCCCATCGCAAGCGACCACCTCTTATAAAGAGAACACTTACTACAAACAATATTCCCACACCCCAAATAACCTCTGCTAAGTTTCTTGGCATCTATGTTGACCAATTTCTTACATGGAATGATCATAGGCTGAAAAAATATCGTAAAAATTAAAAAATATAGGAATTCTGTCTAGAATTGTTCATTTTCTACCAACTAACATACGCATCAACCAGGACTACTCAATTGTCCATCTGTGCCTAACTTATTGTAGCATGATATGGGCATCGAACTATCTAACAAGTCTAAAAAGATTAATTAGCCTTCAAAAGAGACCCCTCTTGTCACTGGCAATTGCTCCTATCATTTCTCAACTGACTCCATCTATAAACAAACGCGTATTCTAAAAATTGAGCAGATAACAGCTCAACAGTTTAATGTTGTAGTTTAATCTGATGTAATAATTATGTTGTGGGCCATGGTATGCACATTATTTATTGTATTATAATGTACTGTAGCGTATTGTATTGTATCACGTCGTGCTGTTTTGTTTTGCAGTGGATAATTGTTGAGGAAATCTGTCTCGAAATCTCTACGGTCGTATTAGTCACCGCAAACACAAGAAAACGATTAGGTCCAACTGTCAAACCGTAAACAAGCGGAACGAGAAGGCTGGATACGTTCTCTTAGGGCGCCACATAAATGCTAAGGACAACGAAATCCAATCATCGATCAGAGAGAAACAGAGACAGAGGCAGAGAAGCAGAAAGACAGAGAGAGAAAACCAGACATGTAGACAATGTCACAGTTAAAGAAGGAGGGTCAATACGCCACAGATCACTGGCCAACCTGAGATTCACGACGTCTGGTTCACTACGCAGAAATATCAGAATATGTTTAGAGCATTTGAATCAATAGCCTGTTGGCCTAATGGATGAGGCTTTGGCATTCTGAGTCAAAGATTTTGGATTGAATTCCCATTAACTAAAAGGCCGAGTAAGTTTTGCCGTGGTTCAGAAACAAAGGAGATTTCTTGTGGACAACTTAAAACCCATACTTGAAATGTTATCTTATATAGTGGCATGCTATACTACGCGACTCTGTGCGATTACGAATATTCCCGGCTAATAATTATAATCTATGGAATAATACTAATACTAATATTTATTCTTTAATGAAGCGCCTGACAAACGCACTGTGCTTAACATGTACATGTTATGACGATTAAACAATTCACAAGAACACAAATTACAGAAGACATAAATCAACAAAGTTGCAGCCATGCTTACAGTTAAATATTTAGTGTTAAGTTGTAGTGCTGTATTAAGACAAGCACTGAATAAGTTGTACTTTATGAGTGCCTACATACTTATCAGCTGGGGTTACACTGATCCTCACTTTGATTGCAATTGTTTAATAAATTATGTTCGTTTTTCTAAAGTATGCATGCGTTTCCGATGTCTTAATCAAGGTTCCAAATTATAATGGTGTCCGCGAAGAGAAATGGTGATGGATGGTCCACAAAACCACCATTATCGGGTTCATGCATATGTAGGAGTAGGAGTAGAAAAACTGCGAAGGAGCATTAGATCGCCGGAAATAAACGAACCGTCCGTTGGTCCGTCGGGTGAGCGAACTAAAAGAGAATTCTGCTGAGAAACCGGAACACAGGAAATGAAGTTGGAAATTAATCAGGCTGAGAAAAGGTGTTGATCCTGAGACGACAAAATGCAGAAGATAGGAAGACTGTCTTTATTATGGAAATTTTGCATCATCTGGTCTATTATAAATATATATATATATATATATATATATATATATATATATACATGCATACATACAATCGCATACATGCATACATACATGCATACACACAATTCATTCATTCCGATTTATATAGCGCCTCTTCAAGAAACCTATTCAGAGGCGCAATACATACATACAGTGTTTTTTTTCTAGGAAAAAAGGTTCCAGAACTCAACAAAGTTAGAGCAATTATAGGGCCATATTTTATGCTAATATTTCTATTTCATATTTATCAACATTAATGAACACTGAAAGCACTGCAATTAAACTAAAGCATCTAAATAAATTTTATTATAAATTTAAATTACTAAATTATTTTTACATAGCTGAAATACATACATACATATACATAGGCCTACATGCATACATACATACATACATACATACATACATACATACATACATACATACATACATACATACATACATGCACATACATACATACATACGTACGTACATACATACATACATACATACATACATACATACATACATACATACATACATACATACATACATACATACATACATACATACATACTATGTTAGAAGTTTCTGTACGAACTTGTGTAAATGTCTAGGAGTATTTTAAATGACTATCGCTCAGCAAAATGCTCTTATAGCAAACTTCCCTTCTTCAACACAACTATCTGGATACTATAATAATGGCTTTAAAAAGAGTACGATGAAATGCTCTCTTTAATAGTTGAATAGAGAATAGAGAACCGTAATAATTCGAAAAATACCGACACAGACGTCGTCGTGAAAGTTAAGAAAACAACTGCTGCCCAACGGAAAGTAATAGAAACCGATTGCTAAACACTCTACTTGAAGAAGAACGAACCTGGTGAGATTATTCTAACTTAACTAATACAAATGAGACTTGGTTTCTTAACTAACACGGTCTCGATCACAAAAGCCAAATACCAAGCTCTGATAATTTCAATTATACTTTGGTTTATGTAAACTTTCTAGTCGCTAGATGGCCGACCAAATCTTGTCAACTATGACAACCACCTCTTTCTAAGCAAGACATTTAAGAGTATTAAGAAATACCTAACCATATTCAGCAATACCTCTAAGAAATGCCTAACAATAATCAAAGATATATAACAGCATGTATTCAGGTATGTATGTATATATGCATGCGTGTAAATAAACCTACATAAAAACAGATATTTATACATATATGTAGGCTACGCATGTACGTTGCACATTATGTTTGTATATATAACGATGTCCCTATAGCTCAAACAATATTATCTTCCAGTTAAATATTTAGTATTAAGTTGTAATGCTGTATTAAGACATGATGGACACTGAATAGTAGTTAGGTTTGTGTTTACATGCATAATTATAATGGTTAATAGACCATCATCTGTGATCAGCATCATAGGAATATAAAAAATATGTTAGAGAAGGTTCTGGGCAATTTCCACAGTTTCTGGATAAAACGAAACGATGTGGAGAACGATGATTGGATCAGTTAAAATCTCAACGGACCGTAAAATCGCCGTGTGCAAACAGTTGTGAAGACGTGGCAGTTGGAAGCGGGCTGTCATGAACTAAGGACGTTCTACGTTGGACAGACCAGAATCCATTCTCCTGATTGATCGAGAGAAAAATGAAGTTCTACTGAGAGTAACGATCAGTTTCGTTTTGAACTTGAGGGAGTTAAATTACCTCGGTTCGTCAATGAGTAGTGATGATCCCCAGAGAATATATCGAACAGGAATGTTGCGATAGCTGTAGTCGAAATGAAGACTCAGCGGCGATTGCGATAGTTGAATGAGTTGTTTGAGAACAGTGTTGCGAAGTGATCCTATATATAGTAACTTTGAAGAGGCGACTTGTTGGACGTTGGTCGAGCGGAACTTTTTGAACAGAAATTTGATGCATCACGGCGCTTGCAAGTGAACCACGAAATTAGCTGAAAGATGAATGCGAGCACAGAGTCGAGTCTTCGCAAGATGGGTCTCATGACAATTGCTGCGGTGTCAGTGCATCAAGGACGAGTGACTATCAATTTTCCACAAAGAATAACAAATTCAAAGGGAAGGTAGAGGAGGCTTAGATGCCTTATAGATTTAAGATAGAAATGAAGATGCTTGTCTAAGTAGTAAAAACTACTTTTCTTTAGATCACCGATTCATGTTATAAACTCTGATATTATTTTAAAACATGTATGTCTGACACTGAATAACTATTGAATATTTCATTAAATTACTTTAAATCTAATTAACGGAATTCACGATCTATTAGGTACTAGAATGGACTATTACTACAATACAATAAGCTGTGTTTGAGATTACCCTCCTTCCTAAGTTCAGATGTGTACACGACATCACGACAGAACATCGATGGCGCTTGCATAAGACGACTTTGCGACAACCGCAGATATCGTGCGTTAATTACGTGCTAAGTTGAGTGGTGACACTGCTGGACTGATGATCGGTTTTGGTCGAGAAAAGTGAATAAAATGGCAACGTCAACAAGCAGAGACTTTACATCAGGGGTGTCCAGCCTCTCTGGATGAAGGAACACAGTGCCATTTTTCTAAGACTTCGGGGCCAAAGACTACATTTCATCAATAATTAAAGCAACGCAGTGAATACTATATATCGAACAATAAGTTTACTTGCCTAACTCACGATCAGACACCACACATTCACATTTTTGCTGATTTGTTTGTGCCTGTACTAAAATGACAATTGACATTGCCTTTTTTATAAATTCCACAGTAGGTCTCATCACATTTGCCTTAGAATTCGTCAGGCCACTCCCGTTTCAATTCAAGACAGTAAGTATAATGCTGGACTTCCCGATTCACTTTCCTTTCATATTCAATCGTAAATATACGGATGAAGACTGAGAATTCAACTTCACTGTTACAGTGAAGCTACCAAATGGAAAAATGCAGCAATATTGAAATTTGTGTTCAGAGCTTCGCATAAGTGAGCGGCGACACGAAACATTATCCTCTTAAAGCAGGCAATGCAGAATTACTAAACAGCCTTAGCTGCCTTAAGCATGGAATACAAACCTCTAAGGAAGCCTTAACAATTATAGCAGGACCATCTGCAATCGCAGGATGAGACGAGATATGTCTCGTTCTGTCCTGGTTTTGTGAGCAGTGTAGTAGGTATCTGGCATGCGGAACCGTTCTAGATACATTGTATCACTGATTGATGCTTTATAAACAGTGGTGATATCAGAGTACATGTCCATGGTACTGTACAATCAAAACTAGCAATTCTCCTGTAATTGTGGATTCTTCACCAGTAGTATGGTTATAGATACATATCGACACACTGCAGGCGAAACGTTCATAGAGATATCTGGTACACCTTTAGGCCTACTAGTGCGTACCTTTGAATTGCATGTTTCGCTAACAATGACCTCTCTGGCGAAATTGTTCGCTGATTAAAAATTGATGCGTCACAGATATTGTTCTTACGCACCAACGGCGTGCTTTGTAGGTATAACCCGGCGCTCTTCAAGGCCATAACCAGCGCACGGATGAGTTAGGAGCGGCAGGAGAGTCGATACAATCTGCGACCCATTTGCCATCCCAGCCAAGGAGAACAAGAACTATTTGTCACGTCTGATGCTTAACAGGATTTATTAGCTGGTAGGTAGAATAGTCCCGTCTCACTCTCTGCATTGCAAGCTAATCCAATTAGCTCCGTGAGAAACAGACTAATGGGGTCTACTTCTAATGGAATGATTTGTCTGCACCAACTGAAGCTACCTGTTGTTATGATCTTTGGCAATTAAGGAGCGCCGTGATGACGCCGCCACCATTGTGGTTGCTGAACGCAAATGAATTATTGATTTGGTCAGCGATGCATGACGATATTGTCTATGCCACCATCACTTACAATTCGTGTTGCTATGAACCGAAACATTTGGCTTCAAAGCGATGATCAATATCCGGTTTTATTCTCTTTGGAGGAAGAGAGAACAGTGTATACAGCATTCTCGAAGTCAACCCGAGTGCAAATCAAGTCGTGAACCAAAGAAGTGAAAGAGATCTGCGAATGGAACGTAGTTGACGCAGATTGTAGAAGCGGAATCTGGAACTGAGTTGACCTGATCACTAAAAGAGAGGGTAGGATCCAAGACAATACCCAAGGAACGAACAGAAGAGGAGAACTGGATGTGACGGAACCTTGGATGAAGAGAATTAGTGTCAATCTTACTGAGCTGAAAGCGGCCACCAGACCATATGAACTGTGTCGTGTATGGATGTAGTCGCAGGCGATTATAAGAGAGACAGGCATCTAGGGTCCATGATGTTTCGAACGGGCGCTCTACCATTTGGACGGTAGAGGAAGCTGGGCCATGCAGAAGGGCCTGGGTATCATCGGAAAATTGATGTGAGAAGACCCCAAACAGTTGAAAGTAATCCAAGGTCCCAGGTATATAATTATATATATAAGCTTTAGGATGATAATTTCCACAGAGAGAACCAGCTATTACTAACACATGTATAAATTCATATGCAATTCGGCTTAAGTACAATTCAGATCAAGTAAATTACTCAAAACGTATCTCGATAATATAAACATGATAAAATCCCTGCTTCGTCTTAGATTCGCGCACAGCTGAACGGGATTGCCAGAAGAATACTTGCTTTCATTTTGTGCGATATGGTCGGTTGCACTCACGACGAACTCGTCCAAAACAGTCGAACGCATTTGAGCGATTGGCAGGATTGGCAGATTAAAATTAATCAACAACATTCGAAGATATTCCCATGTCTTTAAATTCGCTTTCAATTTCTCCGGGGCTTGATTTTCAATGAGTTGAATCTTTTCAAAGTAGCCTACGCATCTTAATATTAAAGATGATGTCCAAAATTGGGAAGAGGTTGCAGAATGTCGCGTCCAGGAAATACGGAAGAGTTTGCGAGACAAACGTGTTTCGATGACATTGTAACGACTGACCCTATTATAATTTAGCGCCAATGTCGGCTTGATAGAATGAGTCAGAATTGCATTGTGACCCAGTTATAACCGAGTGCATGTTTAATCCTGACCCGGTTACAGCTTTCGTCGACTGGATGCGACTGACCCAGTAACAATAATCTTTTGAAATATGGCCGGATTTAATAATTGTCTTCATGGCTTCATGGATTTTATGACGGCAATGCCTGAACATAGCCTATCTGCAGACACGATGGCGGAGGTGGACATAGTAAGGCCAGAGTTGATGTTCTTGGCGCTCTCTCGCGACAGAGGAATGAACTAATATGCTATGCCTAACAGATCCTCGGTGAAGCGTTTATTTGGTCTCTGGCAGCAAACTAATCAGTACTTTATTAACCCCGAAGGCGTAATAATTATTCACAGTCAGTAATTGGAGACAAAAACGCCATTCTTGTAGATGATGCTTAAGCGTGAGTGCATATGCCATTTGCAGACCTATGCTTTGCATTCTCTGACACGATTCCAGGTGTATTAAACAGTTTTGTAAGGATGCATTTTCATCGTGTGAGAGTTTGCTTGTTCGTATAGCCCAAAGTTTGTGCTGAACTCAATATAATTATATCCATTGCTATCTCCAATAGCGCGAATAGACCAACTCGATGATCTCAGAATGTCTTATCTCTATTTCTACACATTGCTATCCCTATTACGAAATGTTTTAATGGACCAACTAGATAATCTCAGAATGTTTTAATTGAATTTCTACCCATTGCTATCTTTATTTGGGAATAGACCAATTCGATGACCTCAGAATGTTTTAACTGAATTTCTACCCATTGCTATCTTAGTTAGCGAAAAGATCAACTCGATGATCTCGGCTGCTGTCAGAATTGATATTCCGAGCCAGAGATTCAAAGATCCGCCGAAATTTGAAGCCATCGTATCCCAGGTGATAGACTTTACGTCTTGAATCAGCTGTACGCGTTTCCGTTGCATCTGCACCGAAATCTGGATGAAATTCTGTTCGATCAGCTTCATCTTATGAAGTTCGTCAATAGTCTCTGCATCGCTTAGCTCAGCGGAGGTGTTCCATAGTTTCTCGTAGGCTGTAAACTTCTCACTATAGCGTTCGTCTTTGCGAATATAGGTATCGTAAAATGCCAGCTGGTAATGTATGTTTGGCCAGTGAGCCGACGAACTGATGAATTCATACTGTGTTTGAAAACATTCGACGGGACAGTCGCAAAGATCTTCATCCGGAATTAACATATAACTACAGTATAGTTGATTCCAAAATGTGTCTGTCATTGTGTCGTTTACTATATCCTTTGGGGAATCTTCCAGATGCTTTGTAATGTTGAAACAGAACGTGTAGTTACTCATCTGTAATTCAGCCTCAGTGAAATACTCGGTAGCGTCGAGACAACCGCATGTGTTTATGTACTGGCGTTGCCTACACAGACTGGTACACGTTTCTTGAGTATAGAAAGGCGAGTTATCTTCATCGGGAAATATTCGTTTTCTATCGCTGCAGGTTCCGTATGGAGCTGGCAACCGTGTAACGTTGTTCTGCTTCAAGTCAATTTTCAAACTTGTGCCCGGCTGTACGTATATGGCAGTGGACGGATCGGGATGTTGTCCTCTTGGGTGAAGCATTACGCTGACGCCAGTTGACTGAGAAAGACGAATCCAGCTGTAGAACGTGTTGATGAGTAGCGGAACCATGTTGTCCAGAAACACAATCGCTTGAAGAGCTGCAGAATCGTCGTTTGTCGTCACTGTTTTGCACAGTTGAAGAGGCCTAATAATGGAGGTGTTTTGTGAACAGTTTTGCGGATCGAAAAGTTCCCATCCATATCCTTTGCACTCCACTATCATGGATGCTAAAGCCCTAGGATATGTATAGTAGAGGAGAGGAATGTTCGTGTTAAAATTCAGCAACAGTTGTAGGTTCATCCATAGATCGTCGTAGGTCTTAATGTTTTCTGGTGCTTGCTCTCTAATGAACTGAAGCTTCTTCAAGTATGTTTTGTAAGACGAATGATAGTTTTCAATATCATATGCAAGAAACGTGTTGCAGATTGTAACGTCGGGAAAATTTGGCGTTTTCCGGATAACTACGAAGTTCCTGTTGGATGAGTAACTGCAGTAATTTATTACAACGGTAATGATTTGTAAGAGCAACATCGAAAAACATATTAACAGCGAAATGACCCAGAAAATACGAACAACCCGACTCTCAGCTTTTATTGTCCGGCTTACGCCTTTCACTGTTGTAGTTTCGCCAAACTGTCGCAACTCTTTTCCTATCTGTTGTAACATTGTTCTTACCTGATCTAATCCAATAAGAAGACTCCTTTATAGCTGTTACTATAATCAGCAGGAAATCACAGGAATGTAGAGTTGAAATTTCTATCGTTTTATCGCTATCATGAAAACTTATCCTTCAATTTTTAACTGTTAATAGCGTGGTCAAAAACCAAAGTGTCAGAAACAATCCAGTAGACCTACTTTCCTTGTTCAGATGAAGCAATTGAGATAGACGCGGAAACTTAACAGTCCTGTGTATCTTAATTGTTTCCGAAATGTTTAAAGATATCAGCCTAGATATCGAATAACGTCAACGAGTCCGGTTAGTGCTTTTCTGGTTCAAACGATACAATTTCGATAGAAACGGAAACTTTACAATATTATCGTTGTGTGGATGTAGCGTACGACCGAAATCTTTTGCCTTGTAACCTAGAATTGTTATGCTTCAGGAAAGACGCTAAAATGACGCTGCCTTCTCCTGTGTGCCTAATAAGCTCATATGCAGGTACCATGGCGTGTGCCTTTAGATTTGCAGCTGACATTAGTCCTAATGTCAATGCCTATGTGTTGAAAATCAGTAATTAATTGATTTTTCCAAGTTCTAGCACAGAACGAGAATTCGTGACTTCGGGCTTTAATATTCGTAAATATTCGAGAATATTAGGGCATTTTTAATATTCGGAAATATTCGTGGATGACGTCACTGTTTTTGCTTTGTTTACAACTAATTTAAGACTACTAATAAAGAACATGTTCGGTGGTTTTGCGGCGCTATAGGCTACATGTACGTAGTGCTGTGTTCCGTAAGGTGGTACCTTTAGGCTTCTTACTCAAATTTGCCCTACTCTTGAGGAGCTCTGTAAAACAAGCAGACCTTAACCAGGCCGGGGTCCGGGACCTACACAGCCAAAAGCGCCGCAGCTCCAACAAGTCTCGGCTTCGGGGCGCCGAGACGGAAGCATGCTCATTGCTCACACACCGTTTTTTGAGACATTAATATCATTTGCGCGCTAAATTTTAATGGTGCAGGCCGATCGGAGATCAAATCAAATGATTCCATTCAGAGTCTCTCTCTCTCTCTCTCTCTCTCTGTCTCTCTCTCTCGCTGTCTGTCCGTCTGTCTCTGTCTCTCTCCGGTCTCTCTCCGATAATGTGAAACCATGCAGTGTCGGCTGACGATTAATGAATGGAACTTTCATAAAGTCGTTGGCCGTTGGCCTATATGCTTTTGAAATTGCTGGTATTGGCGCCAAATACGTAGCCACGCCACTCGATATAATGCAAAGTATAATTTTACCCACCTTAGGTCTGTACTTGGCTGAGTAACTGTAATATGTAACTGATCTTATGCATATTTTTGGCACTGATTTTTTTTACAATTAATCCTGAATTTTGAAGAATTAGCAAATAAAAGAACTACAAAATTTAATATTCTAAGTATTCGTAGGAGAGTTTTAATATTCGTCAATATTCGTCAATTTCTAAAAATCTTTATTTTCGTAATATTCCCATACTCGTTCTATGAGTTCTATTAAGTAGGCTTGTTTACTATGCAAGGGATAATTATATGGGTGATATAATTATTTTGGCGTTTTCAGGTTAAAGCTCAGTAAGAATAACTATGTCAATCTGACAGATTGTGTTCTTCATTACTAGAATTCGAAGCGGAGGATTAATTCACACATTGAATGTAATCGCACTTTAAATGTAGGCCCTACTTACTTACTTACTCAAAGGGGCTCCCAAAATGAGCGTCATTTGACCGTTTGCCTAAGAGGTAATGGCCCTGAATGTCTTAATTCAATTTCGACAGCCGTTCCGGTCAGTGGCTCCGCATTGGGGCGGAAGGAGGGAGAAAGGGAATTTTGAAAAAAAGACCTGAATGTCCTTAATAGTACACATTTGAATGACGGTATACTTTCATACAATGCTGGATAAAAATCCTTCATCATGCGCTCTATGTATTAATATAAAAATTGCGATCGTACTAGTTTTAATGATGGTTAATCTATCCTGTTAGTTTGAATTCCAATTGTGGGCCTATGTGAATCTTTATGCTGTCAATTCAGAGTCACGGATAATATAACTGTAGCCTATATTTGGTCACCCGTTGGAACGGCCCAGGACAAATCGGCCCCGACAAAACGGCCCCCGTCATATCGGCCCCAGTCATATCGGCCCCCGTCATATCGGCCCCAGTCATATCGGCCCCAGTCATATCGGCCCCAATCATATCGGCCCCAGTCATATCGGCCTTATGCAAAATATGTAATGTTCCAAATACTTTTAAGCTTACGCTGACAAACTATGTTGAAATGAGGCCTTAAGCGACGGTTCAGCTGGACACAATGGACAGAGGAGACCATCGTCTAATGCTAACTGGTTGGCGTATTTAATTATTTAAATGCTTTCAATGACAACTATCATAAATCCAACTTCTATTTACGCAACGAATTATTTTTCATGGCAATCCAACTTCTATTTTAACGCCAAAATTATTTTCAGCAATTCAACTTCCATTTTAAAGTGACCACATAAAATAATTTGGCAACGTCTACCAATCCGAGTTCTATTTACGCAAAGAATTCTTTTCATCAATCCAACTTAACAGTACCTGGGAAATGGAATTTTTTGAGGGGCCGATGTGACTAGGGCCGATATGACTGGGGCCGATTTAACGGGGGCCGATTTGACGGGGTTCGATATGACAGGGGCCGTTATGACGGGGGACGAAATGACGGGGCTGTTTTGTCGAGGCCATTTTGACGAGGGCCGTTTTGTCGGGGCCGTTTTGTCGGGGCCCATTTGTCGGGGCCCATTTGTCCTGGGCCGTTCTGACGGGTAGGCCTACCCCTATATTTAGACTTTTAAAACTGTTTTTGAAGTTGCATCGGTTTTTTTCTTCTGACATTGTGCTTCTTTTTCACAATGCTATTGTAAGCAATTTCTGGGTAATCATCTCGCCTTAAAAATGATTACCTAATTATTACTTACTTACTTACTTGCTAATATTGTAGGGTTACGTGAAACTGGTTTTCTTTTGTTGTACTTGGTATTCGGAGCTTCTTGCATTTAGGACTCTTCTCCAAGACATTACAGAGATACAGCTGTGACATCTGCCGAATCGGTTATAATCAAGCGCCAGCGCTGTGGTAAGCCTTCAGCAAACATTGTAGTCTAGTGGCCTCGAAAGTAGTGCAAGTAGTACCAGAATCAAAATTATTGATGTATTTGCACTGGAACACCTAACAGACTGGAAGCCTAACAACACGGTTAGAAATCCCAGTTTAGCAAGTTAAGTACTAAAAATGCGTTATAAATAATAATATTATTATTAAGTGTCTATGTTCATGCATACATACAAGCCAACATACATGGATGCATGCATACATATTTATGTTTATACCTACATGTACATATTTTCATGCATTTATGCCTATGTAAGCGTGCGTGCATGCATGCTTGTATGCATGCGTGTGAAATATATTCATTAGTTAAGTACTAGTTAAAGTCTATCTGTAACGCTTACTCATATTCACAGTTTATTTACATTTGGCCTCAATGCTACATGTACTACTAATTGTGCCCAGGTGGCCCTGACTAACGGGACCTTCGGCCCCTTTAGGGTCTCCTGAGTAGCATTATTTCTATGTGCCAATAATTTGCTAGAATTGCGCAATGTAATTCACGATAACGGTTGATTTCTGGACCATCCGTAACCATTTCTCTTTACGGGCACAAAAATAACTTGGAACATTGATTAAGCTACGGAACTACCTGCATGGTTAAGGAAAATCTGCTTTATCACCCCTAAACCCAAATAGATACGACAGCACTACAAGATTTTGTCGAAAGCTCCATTGAAGAACTGCTAGAGGTTGAAGGAGATGCGAGGGTGATCTTCTTAGGAGATGATTTTAATGAGCTGGACGTCAATGGGCTAACCAGTCGTTTGGGTTTGACTCCATTTGTAACTCCTCCAACACGTGGAAACCACATTTTGAATATGCTTATGACGTCGCATCAAGATGCCTACAAAATCAAAGTGATCAACTTTGCTGTGACAACCGATCACAAAGCATTTGTCGCCTACTCCAGCGGCGAGGTAAAAGACCCGACCAAGACAACAATGATAGTTCAGGAAAAGAAACCCAATCAACACGACTCAATGCTTCGAGACCTGAGCAGCTTCAAAACGAGCTACTCAGCTGGCATTAATGATCCTCGGGAGGTCTGGGAACGCAGCCTATATGATCTCATGCACGGTTGAATGGATCATCACTACCCGATCCACACGGTTTTCATATCGTCCAGAGACCCATCACGGCTGAAATTAAGCATCTCTTGCATCGAGAAAATAGACTGGCAAGATCACGTCAAATGGAAGAGACCTCCTCCATAGCTGATCGCGTGGGTAGGGAAATAGCCAGACTTGGGTTATCTCGAGACACCATCTCGGTATTCGAGACGTCTCGAGATAGGTGTTTTGATGTCTCGGTCTCGGACCCCACTGTCTCGGTCTCGATCTTGGTTTTGAGGTCATTCATGACTTTTTGGAAACTGTCTCGAAGCGAAAATCTTGTTCTCTTGTAGAAGCGGTCTCGCGCAAACTGTCTTTAGTTATGAAATTCTGACAGTATCGCGCTATGAAATTGTGCTGTGCCGAACTTATAACTAGTTGATCGGAAGTGCTAAACAAACTGGAAGTTTAGAAAAGCGGAGTTTCTTGTATTAAAAGATGTTGAAAAGAGAAGTTGAAAGTTTGTATTTCATTACTTTATTTCAGTTTTCTAATTTCTACTAGTGTAAATATCTTCAAATATCTTATAAAGAACCTGAAATAGTGAAATTTGCATTAAATCAATGAAAACGAAATAAATGGCATGCCGTTAGCAGCCGGTTTAAAGCCAAGATAAGCGAAACGCTTGGAACAACATCTAGTTTCTCAAGGTGAGTGATGTGTCGTTAATATTTGGAATGTTGTTGGTTTAAATTTTAGATTCATTTAGAACATTTCAGAATGGTTGAAATATTTACTTTCTTCATAGTTTACACTATTCAGGTGATCGGCTTATTTCGGTGGCTTCACTTGTCCCTGGTTTTAGACTTCAAAACTTGAGAGAAATATTGTTTCGGGATTTGGTCCCAATGTACATTTAATTCGTCTTGAACTGTCTTGGCTGTCTCGGACCTTGTGTCTCGGTGTCGGTCTCGGTATCGGACCCCAATGTCTCGGTCTCGGTCCTCCCTGTCTCGGTCTCGAAGTTTGATGTCTCGTATACAAGTCTGGAAAGAGCCAATATCAACCGACTGAAACACACCGGCCAGGGCCATTATGGTCTTCCGGACTGGTTTCTGCGCTTACTAGCATCCGTCTTGGCCTCGGCTCTGGACGACCTGATCAACGAATCCGTTCTGCAGTCCCGTGTTCCGGACCAGTGGAATATAGACGGAAATGAGGGAAAATGGAATAAGTTTGGGGAAGGTTTAAAATCATAACATCGTCCTCATATGTTGACTTCTACCATTATAGGCCCTTCTTTGAAAATTCGGGGTTCCGCCCACGCACACGCAGTCCCTGAACCCCACTGTCCAAACAGTGTGTGGTGCTCATGGATCTTTCATACTCCTTAATAACTCAGTCGAATATGTCTTCTTTACAGCTTAGTTAGCGCTAATCGTAAGTAGCCTACACGTCGAGTGCTTTCACAGGAGGCAAAAAACACAATCTTAAGCTGACGGTACATGCATGACAAGCGTTATAAAGACACTTGGTATAAGAAAATCAATCAACTCTAATCTACGAATTGAATAGAATTACAGAAACTTGCAAAGTAGTCGCTTATGTCCTCTTGCCATTTTAGTTCTACTGTTCCTAAGCAATCTCTAAAATTACAACTATCGAAATCAAGTTTCCAACAAGAGACCTGAGCAGTCATCGACTATGCGTCATCGACTATGCGCCATCGCCATTTGTCCATAAGTGGCTAAGCAATCGATAAACATTCGATAGAATGTCGTCTGCCCAATTATGGCTAAGCAGAAATCAAGTTCGACGTGATTTAGATATTTTAAAATAAAAGCATCTCTAAATTATTTTTATAATTACTTTGTTTCTTCTGGGTAGCTATTATATCTACACGGACTCAGTCTGCCTGTCATCTTCAACCTGTTGTCGTCGTCTGGCGAGCAGAATTTTCATCAAGGAATAAATTAGTTCTATTACCTCGGCCGCTGTCAGGACATAAATTCCGAGCCAGAGATTCAAGGAACCGCCGAGGTTTGAAACCATTGTGTCCCACGATATAGCTGGGACGTTGTTAATCAGCTGAACGCTTTTCTGTGGCATTTTGACGGTGATCTTGATGAAGTTCTGTTCGATCAATTTCAGATTCTGTAACTGTTCGAATATTTGAGGCTCACTCAAGTTATTATTGTTCTTCCACAGGTTCTCGTAGACCGCGAATTTCTTCTTATACCGATCGTCGGAGCGAAGGTAAAAGTCATAGAATCCCAGGTGGTAGTAAATGTTGGGCCATTGCGCTGTTGAACTGCTGTGATCGTACTGCGTTTCAGAACATTCAGGCGGACAGTCACATTCGACTTCATCGGGAATTACTTGCCAGGTACAACCTTGCACCTTCCAAAACTCGTCTGTTAAGATGTTGTCGACGATATACTTTGGGGAATTTTCAAGAAATCGTGTGATGTTAGGGCATACCGTGTAGTTGGTCCTCCTCAATTCGACGTCGGTAAAATACTCGTGCATGTGGATACAACCGCACTTCTTTATGAACTCGCGTTGTTTACACAGACTTATGCACGATGCCTGGCTATAAGGTGGCGACTCCTTCTCATCAGGGTAGATGCTATCACGACTGGTGCAATTTTCGTAAGGATATGGCATTCGGGTGATGTTATTCTGATTCAGGTTAACAATCAACTCTGTACCTGGAGCTACGTATATTGCAGTCGATGGCTGTGGTCTTATGTCTCTCGGATGGATCATGACTCTGATTCCTCTCGACAGAGGAACTTGAATCCAATCGTAAAACGCGTTAATTGTCTGCGAGAAGAAATTATCTAGAAAGACAATCGTGCTTATTCCAGCGCCGTCAACGTACGCTTCTGGTCGAAGCGTCTTGCAGACCTGAAGTGGTTCACTCAGAGACGAGAACTGACTGCAATAGGATGGTACAAAGAAATTCCAATCGTAAGAAGCGCAATTCACTATAAAATCGCTGTCGGAAGATATTGATTTCAAATCGCCGCCTTTCAACAAAGGGATATTTACACTAAAAGTCGAAATCGCTTGGTAGAATCTCCAGACAGCATCAATATTTCTCATTCCATCTGGAGATTGATCTCTTATAAACTGAAGCTTCTCCAAGTACTTTTCGTATAACGGAAGATAGCTTTTAAAATCCGATACCGGAAAAAGATTGCAAATTGTGATATCCGGAAAATTCGGTTTACTGTTAACCACTAAAAAGTTTCTGGCAACTGAATAACGGTTGTAGTTCATGAGAACCGTAACGACTTGAAACAGCAACATCGAAACACAGACTAACAACGATATCAGCCAGAAAGTGCGAACGACCCAACTGTGAGCTTTTATTGTGCGGCTTACACCTTTCACGCCAGTAGTTTCGCCAAACTTTTGCAACTCTCGTTTTATCTCGACAAACATGGCTGGTATGTTGAATCACAAACTCTTGTAGTATAAATGTCTGCTTTTGTTATTTCTGTAGATGTGTAAAAGAACTAGTCACTTTTCTTCGAAGTAGTTGTGATCTGTTTAGAATTGCGACCTATAGAATCCACAAAAACCTACCTCAGCAGTTACACGTAAAACCGATACATCAGGATCTCCGCGTTCAGTCACAGCAATTGCTGAAATAGAAACGCAGATGGTGGTTGCATCTTTACCGGATAATAATTGTGCCATGGCCATTAACCTGATGCGGTTTGACATCGGGAAAATCTATTAAACGAATATACAATACAATACCAAGCGCCATTAGTCCTAAAAATCTATAAACTGACGCAGTGAGTCAATGACTAAATTAGCAAATATGCATTATGCCATGAAGCGCTAATTGACATTGATCGGTATAATATACAAAGGAGAAGACGGAAAGTAACTAATATATATCAGTTGCACCGGATGAAAACGTTCCCAACTAATAATCTGTAAACAATATTTCTATTTGAAACAATCAATAACAGAACATTTTATGCGTCACATAAAACAAAATCGACAGCAATTTTTGCGGTGAGCTATAGCTATGCTTTGCGTATTTAGACAATCATCAATGAATTCGTTTCCATTATGTAAAGCTTAACGTGAATATTTAAACGTCTAACTATATGCTGCATAGTTGCCATTATAAAAGTTTTTTTAGTGTAATTTATGTGATGCACGTAAGCACAATTGCTTTTAGTGAGTTTGCTGACGATTGCAATCAATTGTGTAACTAAGAACCAAAGGGTTAGCAACTGCGGGTGTTCAGTGCCAAAGCTGTAACGAGCGACCGTATAAAGCCTGATGAATTAGTAGACTATTTTCACAAGTCCTACATGCAAGCGAAACATGGAGTCGGGAGCTCCTCTGAGTAAGTTCCTTGAATGGGCGCTATGTACATTTCTGGATGAATGAAGCAGCAGTTAATATCTTCTCTGGCGCCGGTCTCTGTTGCACAAGGCATTAACCGATGCCACACAACAAATGAAAATGGATTTCTACCAATAAAAGAATAACAGCAGTGAACCAATATTCCGCAGTGTTATACATGTTTGCGTGTTGGCTTTGAAGCATTATGACCCATTAATGCATTGATTTTAGTCACAGTAATTATCCTATTGCAAATAGCAAAACCAAAATCGATGAACAAATGGCCTCCGAGGAATTGCACACGTCAAACACCTGCAGCCTCTTTCCCGTTTCAGGCACAGAAACATTTCCTCGGCTGTACGAATCACGCGTAAAATATTGGACTTCATAAAAACCAATCCTCAGGATCGGGATGAACGATACAATGGTGTTTGGGATTACTTAAGGTTGCTAATGATCTTTAACACAAACACGCCCATCGCTTCTTACAGCAAACCAACACTGTCAGATTCCTTCGTAATTCAATGGGATGATAATGGTTGGGACCTATGACGTTTCGGGATTGAAATTGCTCTGATGAACAATTCCCATAGTAGGGGTTATGATGAAATCTCGACAATGGTTTTAAAACAATGCTCCCTTGAAGTTTCTTCTGTTTTAGCAAACATATTTAACCAGTCTTTAACTCAAGGTGTTTTTCCCGACCAGCTCAAACTGGCAAAGCTCATTCCAATTTTTAAAACGGGGGATAAATTAAAGATTTCCAATTATCGTCCAGTATCTATCTTATCACCCTTTTCAAAACTGCTGGAAAAAATTATCTATAATAGGCTTATCGCCTTTGTGGAGCAAAATAACCTCCTTGCAGATACCCAGTATGGGTTTAGGAAAAATCTATCCACAGAGCTGGCCTTACTTGATCTTACTAACCAAATCAGCAAAACCTTAGATGACCACCAAACCACAATTGGAATTTTTCTAGATCTATCAAAGGCCTTTGATACTGTTAATCATGCAATACTCTTGGATAAACTCGAGCACTATGGAATACGGGGTACCCCTCTTAATTGGTTTGCGAGTTACTTAGCAAATAGATATCAATATGTTGCCCTCAACAACGCTTGCTCATCTTTCTTACCAATAACGTGTGGTGTGCCGCAGGGCTCAGTCCTCGGGCCTCTTTTATTCCTCCTGTATGTAAATGATATTCAATCAGTAACCGATCTGAGCTTGATTATGTTTGCGGATGATACAAACATCTTTACAACTGGATATTGTCCTCTCCTGTTAGCTGCATCATTAAATGATAAATTGAAAGCCATAAGCCATTGGTTCTCAGCGAATCTACTTTCTCTAAACTTAAAAAAACATGTTTTATGATATTTGCCAAAAAAAGTACTTGGATATTGATATCAATATTAATATAAATGGAGTTCCACTGACACAGGTGCATGAAATTAAATTTCTTGGTGTGGTACTTACTGATGACCTCAAATGGAGGAAGCATGCTGATATGGTAGTTAATAAAATATCTAAAATTGTGGGTATACTTTACAGGATTAACCATATCCTTGATCTGGACAAACTAAAGCTACTATACCACACCCTACTTGAACCGCATATGACCTACTGCTGCTCTATATGGTCGTCGCCACACAGATCCGGGAATATAGACCGGATATTGAAACTTCAGAAAGCTGCTGTTAGAATAATCACCCACTCTTCTTACTTATCTCATTCCAATCCTTTATTCTGCACTTTAGGTATAATAAAAATTTATGAGTTGTCTCATTTATCTAAACTCGTGCTCATGTTCAAGTTTGTACATAATATGTTACCAAAAAATTCTCCAACTATTTCACATCAGTTGATCAAATTCACTCTCATAACACTCGGAGCTCATCCAATTATGTGGTTCCTTATGCACGCACGGCATCCAGAGCGGGCAACCTTCAGGTCTTGGGATCTCGTTTGTGGAATTCACTGTCTGATGGACTTAAAGAACAGAAATCTCTGTTCACATTTAAAAGAGAACTGAAAATATGCTACCTACTAAAATACAGTGAAAACTAACTTTGTTAGAAATAATAGGTCTCTACTGAACAAGCCATCCCTATGAATCTTGTCCTGACCAACTTCGATGCACACATTCCTTAGTTATGTAGTAGTGCTATTAACTAGTGCTTTATTTCATTTCATTTGTGTTATGTTTTATTTTATTTCATTTTTCATAATCTGGTCATAAAATTTGCCTCTGTTTACTATGGTTCTGATTTATGTGCTCTATGTTGATGATGCTGTTTAATGTATAATATGTCTAATATATAGTACTAAAACTATTCGGACTCAACTACCTGTTAGTATATTTTAATCTGGATCTGTGTAACACTAAACGTTGACTGAAATGTTAACCAGGTACTAGGGGCCAGGGTGGTATAAGCTTTTAGCTTTTTCCTGGCTTCCTGTTGCGCAGTGACTGATCTATTTTCTGTCATGATGTGTACTGTCATCTGTTCTGTTTCCTGTTGCAATAAATAAATAAATAAATAAATAAATAAATAAGCTGAGGACAAAATTTGGGTCTTTTTCAAATCGCTTCTGTTGTGCATGCCTCTGAAGACCAAGAGAGGGCTGTTGCAATAAGTACAGAATGGCTTCAAATAGATATTTGAAGCCATCGTGTCCCACGATATAGCTGGAATGTCGTTCCCCATCTGCACACTTTTCTTGTGCATTTTATCGATCTTTGAATCTCTGGCTTGGAATATCAGTTCTGACAGCTGCTGAGCTTACTGAGTTGGTCTTTTCAGGCTCCATGTGTATAAATTCAAAACATTTCAACGGAATTATTGAAATTGCAAAAACTGAAACGATGCCATATGTTAATCAGATATAGCAACGTAACTTGTTTTTTCTCTAGAAGTGGAGCTAAAACCTTTGAAAACGTAACCAACGATTCTAATCTAACCTGATCACTTCGAAAGCGCCATAATCACAATACACGAGGCATAATTCGATGGTTACTTCAAGGGAGGTCGTTGTCAAAGAATAATAATCTGTCGAAGAAGCCAGATAAAAAATTTCATACATCAGAGAACAACGAACAACTAAACCTACCTGGAACTTCGACAAAAAATCATTGCACCATCCAGTACCAAAATTAAATGGCTTCGTATCTTGTTAACAAGTAGGACTTGTAAAATAGTCTTGGGACCTATATGAGTTTAAAAATGGAACCAATAAAATGCCCACAAATGTTTCTGCTGACACGGATGTAATCTAATTGGTAGGCTAATACCAGAGCAAACTTTTCAGTTTCAAGGAGACCATTCTTTGGAATGCTATGGTCGTTGATGAGCTTCAGCGGAAAGGAAGTTTAAATATCGTAAAACATTGATGAGCAGATTTTCTAAGGCCTCTACCAATTAATATTAATATACCAATATTGCCACTTTAAGCAACAGCAACAACGAAATCCAACCGCTTGAATATTTTGGGCTTAAGGTTAAAATTATTACTTGACAATATATCTACACCTAAGAACCGTTGGTGAAAGATGCTCATTAAATATCCATATAATACACGAATAAAACTCCTCTGATGCGACGCAACGCTCCTGAATAAGCTGGTGCCCAGCGCTTTGCTTTACAGGAGCGCTTTAGATATTTGGATTTTTCGACTACAATTGCAATTATGAACACGGTTATGCGGCGTCGGAGTATGAATAGGTGTAGGCTAATCCTGCAGCATCGATGGTGCAGACGAACTACTTGAGGCAACTAACTAAATGGTCTTTAAGCATCCTCACAATTACCAGTGAAATTATCATAGCTCGTCCCCATTACCGAAATGATGTTGCAACCGCTTCGATTGCCGGGATTGACCGGGTTACCGATCTAAAGATCCTTGGTGTTACACTCTCCGAAAGAATCGGATTCTCCCTGCATATTAATAATATATGCTGCAGAGCTAAGAAGTCCTTTTTTGCATTGCGTGTCCTGCTTGCCAATGGGCTGACTGGTAATCGTCTTCATGACTCAATGTGCTATACCGTTTTTTTTTGCGCGAATGGTGACATGGTGTACTCCTCTCCTGTTTGGTGGGGATTCGCTAATTTTAGCGAGCGAGAACACCTAAACTCTTTTATAAAAAAAACTTGTAAAGCAGGGCGTTGTGCTCTGCCAATCCTCTACATTCTAAGAGATTTGGCTTCAAAGCTGACCGCGATCTATTTGCCACTATATTAATTGGAAGACCCTGGGCATGTCCTCCATGGTTACCTCTATCCAGTTTATGAATCACAATACACTTTACGGCCACGTCCTGTCAAACGTGAAACTATTACTTCTATGTGTTATTTTCCACTCTATCTCGATGCCCCATTGTGTGTTTGCTAATAGAGGAATAAAGCATCGTTGCTATGCTTACTTACTTACTTACTTACTTATAAGAGAACCGAAACTGCTTTTCATTAGCATTAATTTACAGAAACCGTCTTCAACAAACATGAAATGACCGCTTTCAAGAAATCCTGAGTGGAATCCAGATTTACGATTGATCGCTTCTAAATGGCACTGGGTGTGTCACTATAATTTTATTTGACTAGATGTTGTCCCGTCCAAAGACGATAAAAATTCCTTCGATGGGGCTATCAGCCCGCGGATCGCATGCGGCCTCATGCACGAGGGCTGCCCTATGTTGGACAGCACAGCAATAGACTATCGTGAACCCGAACTTTCATTAGACGCAATTTGAAACTATTCGACTGTTTAAAAACAATTTGATTTTAAAAGTTGACAAATTTTCTCATTTTTAAAGCCGTTTCAGGACGGAGAGCAGAGCAGTTTATTAACAGCAAAGGTCGGTCATGTTCTTAGCAGAAAAACGTTCCGAAAGGAAGCGAGTCTAGTTCACAGCCTAAGAGTATAGCAGCGCCACCTAGCGAAACGAAATGAGTATATTTAGCGTTGAAAAATGTTGCCTTTGTGACTTCAGGACATTTCTATTCGTTTATATTGTAAAGTAATGCACTGAGTTTATTGGGAACGGTTGCCGGCTGCTGTGATCATATTCCTTATCAAGCGCATTATCTATCATCAGGCGCATTATTATTTTATGCCTTTGGTTTTATTTGGTGTATCAATTCTCTTTTATAAAAGGTCTTCCAATTGAATGACTACATTTTCACAACATGGATGAAATTTGCTAAAACAAATACACGTTGAAGCAAACATACGTTGATGAAGATCTATATTCAACAACAAGGTACAGCAGCAAATATCAATGTTACTATGTTACTATATGTTACTATGCATCAACCAAAACCATGTAAAGTTCTTAAATCATTGTAGAAAACGAGTCGTTACAAATTTATTACTATATTATTGAAAATTTGTAAAGCAAATACCTCAGACATGAAAATGAAATTGCTATAAAGCAACGTAGAAAGCAGTAAATTACCTAAAACATTCGGCATAACGAGCAAAGGACCACGATCCTTGACTGTGGACTATCAAACAGTTAGGCTGTCTGAAGTCGCAGGATGAGACGAGATTTGCCTCTTCTTTCCTGGTTTTGCTAGCAGCAAAGTAGGTCCTCGTGCCTCACCGCTCAATAGACGTTATGCTTCTGTCACCACTTGCAATATTATATGGAGCTGTGGTGATACAAGACTGTTTATCGTGCAAGTGCATGGCGCAAGCATCTTGTAATTGTTGAGAATATACCTGGAAAACAGTTTAACGGAGTCATTGAAGCCAGTACTGTCGCGGAGCTTTTCTAATGCGCCTAGTCTGCCACGCTTTGTTATAATTTATTTTGCTGATGAAATTGTTTGCAGATTATTTATTGTTATTGAAGAGCCAACGATGAAAGACTAACGGGCAATCATTTCCATTGTGGGTAAACCCGGTCCCTTTCATGAGAATCGGCGAACACAAAAGTAATCTTCTGCAGCGAGCGAATCATATCTACCGGTTTTCATAGTCTGAAAGAGAGCGAAGACTGGGGTGCTTAAGACAATAATAGGTAAATTATCGATTTGGTCAGCGGTGTATATCCCTTTGCCAAAGGAAACAATAGTAACGGAAAACGTTATGGTCAGAGGCCTTTTGCTTCAAATGCCATATTTATCGCTTGGTTTTATTTTCTTTTAAGGAAGAGGGAACGAGTGGAAGGCAGGGAGCTATAAGAAAGGATATTATGAAGAGACGAAAGAAGAGAGGAGGAAGGAAAATTTGAAGAAGAATACGATAAGCAGAGTATAGACTACAGAGTAGAAGGGTTGAGGGAGACAGTGAGTGAGGAGAGGAGCGAAAGAAAAGGGATGAAAGAAGACACAGAGTGAGACACAGAGAGAGCGAGTCAGAGACAGGGACAGAGACGGAGACAGAGGCAGAGGATAACAGAACTCAAACACAGGCATTACTCGACAGGCAAATTAGTTGGCCACAATGTTGTTCAGTAGCGTTGGGGACCTATGATAAATGAGCTTAGCTGTGTATTCTTCTGTAATTTTCATGTGTAGGCCTATCTCATGCTAATTGCTCGTAATATGTTTTCTAGCATTGGGACGATCTACTGCGTACTCCTTTGTATTCAATGCTGTATTTGTGTCAGCTGTGAGGCTGACTATTTTACCAATAAAGTATTACTGCCGCAGACCTACGTCGTTAGCATGAAGTGAAACCCTGCCGATTGTAATGGGTGAAGACCACAAAGCCAAGGGAGCGGAGACCGACACTGAGACAACGATCGTAAGGGGTAGGTGGACCAGGGCGTGGCCAATTAATAATCACTTGTCCGTCTACTGCTGGATGAACCGACGATTGAGCAGTTCCATGAAACTGAGGTTTTAGTTAAGTTGGAAACATAGCTACAAAGTTTATCGCGTGATTGTTACCTTAAATATTCATATTCATGTAATGAATAGGCCTAGTTCCCTCTCTGACTTGCGAAACATTTACTTTTGAGTTCCCCAGGGTCTATTCTAGGTCCCCTATTATTCTTAATAATATATCAATGATTTACCAAATGTTTCCTCCCGCATGGTCTTTATACTATTTGCTGACGATTCTAATGTATTCTGTCCCCATACTTCTGTAGACTCCGTGTACAATACTGTAAATGCAGAGTTAAAATTCATAACTAAGGGTTCCATGCTAATAAATTAACTCTTAATTTCGAAAAAACAAACTATATAATTTTAAAATCCCACAGGATAGACAGTCCTACTGAACATTTAAGGAAATGCATAGAGGGAACTGACAACAGATATCACAGGCCTATAGGCAGAGCTGTCACGGGCTAATAAACTATCTTTACGTTTTCTTGGAAAAATAATAAAAACATTGAAATAGCAAAAGTGTTGGTACAAGCTACGACATTATATTTGTAGAAACAACTTTTGTAGTTAAGTGTCAGTAATATTATATTTAGAAAGGTATAAATTATAAACTTTGAATAACGGATTATAATATGTTTCATAAGTTGATTGCGGGCCCCGCCCGGGCCCGTAAAAGTCGCCGAGCCCCTGGGCACTTGCCCCTACCCCCTCTCGGCGGCCCTGAGCTCGAATCCCTTACAGAGCCACACCAAAAAATAAATTCTCAGAGTTTAATATCCTGCAAATCGACCAGATTGGGGAGTTTATTCTCAGATATGATCGTGGCCTAATACTTTTAGTATTTAATAATTTTTGTCGTCACAGCTCGTACATCCACTCCCACCTGACTAGAACTGTAACGATTCCCTTTAGTGTTACAACAAACATTCACATCTATTCATACATGTAGGCTTTTATAGGTACAGGAGAAGATTGTATCATTAATGATTAATTATAGCATTCAATGTGTTAAACTTTAGTTAATTGATGAGCGTAGATTAGCCTAACTGGCGCAATTCAGAGGTTTTGTGTAATTAGTGGTCTTTATAATCTGAATGTCATGGATACATTACTACGATGAAACCATGCCATTGGACAAATTCAAACGATGTCACGGTTGATTAACAGACATTGGCCGCGCATGCGTATTAGAAGAGTGATGTGGTGTGGACCGTTAAGGATCTTCTTCGTCCGATGCTGGAAAAGAATGGTCACTGCGTTACGTTTCTAATTGCGATTTGGAGCCATTAGAGCGTTAAAAGGTTCTTTTAATCGTAAATCGATATGTTTACGATAAGAACGATACTCAAGGAGTATAAGAACAGATTGCGAAGTTAGTGCTGCGAAGTTAGATTCTGCCAAAGGAATCTTTTAATCGAACGGAGTTAAACGTCGTGTCGATCTCGGTAGTGATTTAAATCTACGTACGTGTTTAAGTTCGTCGGAACTTCCTTGAACTGGACGGTTGGATTATCGTCAATAGTGAGCGAATAAATATTAGAGCGAAGAGATTCAGGTAAAACTCGGGATTTACTGGGGTGGTCCGAGAGGCACCAAATCTTACCTGGTGATACCTGGCGCCTAAACTAGTCGATCGCACCTATTCCCGATCTGCGGAAACGATCCGTTAATTTTCTACAAATTTTTAAAATCCGATGCAAAACAGTCGGCTACAATGTTTACGGAACTCACGCTAATGATGCGCAATTCACATGAACCTTTTATAGCGCATTACACGCAGAACCTTTTATAGCACACTTACAAAGCATGAAAATATCTGCAGATAATCATATATGAAATTTTTATAGCGCATTGCCTTGCAACTCACAAAAACCTATGTCTACAGATAATCATTGTATCGTTTATATTTAGATATTCGGCGCCTTCTAAGGTTTCTTGCCCTCAACAAAACTTGCTTTAGCAGCTCCTCTTCCTCCTCTTACAACCGGACTTGGATTATAATTTTTATTTAATTATTTACAATACAATACAATACAATTTCATATTTATAGCGTGCTTTGAAAAGAAGTCTTGCCTCAGTTTATTCTTTAGAGCTAGGACATGAAACTGAAAGAGGTGAGGATTGTGTTTCTAAACCTATTTCCCATGAATGCCATCAACCCTCAATCATGCAACAAATACTACATAGCCTACACTTGAGAAGATTGCTGACGACGTAGCTAATGGAAGGGAGAGACAATATATTACTCAGAAAGACAAAGTATGGAAAGAGTCTAAGTCAGAATTGACTCAGAAAGACAAGTAAGAAGGACAGTCTGACTTCTAGCTCACGACCTGAGTAATATTACACTAAAGTGCATTTTCCGCCGCAGAAGCACCACGCATAATAAATTATTGTCTAGAAAATGATTAACAATAAATTTTGATGAATTATGCTGTAGTAGTAAAACTTGATACAAACATTACACTCACTCAGCCACAAGGAAGAAGTTAAAGATTGTCTTTTGACAACGTAGCAACACAGAGACCAGCGTCTTCGGTTTCATATACACAACCGGAAGTTATTTCTGGCATATTTGTATAGCGCTACGATATTATAATTTCTATATTTAAATTCCAACTCCGTAGCTTATCGTATTTCGGTCCTTCACTATTTTGTGTACGCATCCGATTAACTAACCCCTCGGACGAATTCAGAATGACGAAATAATGAACATTCAAGAAAGGCGCTATGCAATGCAATTAGGTGGATCTGTGAATCTTTGCCGAGGTCTTCTGGTCGCAATTATTGCGAGATGGGCACTTCGCATTGCGTTCATAAGAATGTATTTCAATTTATAAATATTTGCGGATCGTTACCCCAGATCGGGATAAATGATACAATGATTATCTGCAGGATAAACGATACAATGATTTTCTGCAGATATGTTCATGCGCGTAATGCGCTATAAAAGGTTCATGTGAATTGCACATCATTAGCGTGACTTCCGGTATAGGCGTAGAGTTCCGTAAACATTGTAGCCGACTTTTCTTGCATCGGATTTTAAAAATTTGTAGAAAATTAACGTTTCCGCAGATCGGGAATAGGTGCGATCGACTAGTTTAGGTGCCAGGTATCACCAGGTAAGATTTGGTGCCTCTCGGACCACCCCAGTAAATCCCGAGTTCTACCGAAATTCACTCACAAATTCAACGAAAGCCATGGCCATCGTCATCGTCGTCCTACAGTGAAGACTACGCGTATTCGAAGTGAAGACTGTTGGGGTTGCACAGAAGCGACTACAAAACTATCTACGTGGGAGGTATATAGTTTCCCTTCAGGCTTAATACCATGTAGACTGCGCTGGTTTAAAAACCCTTTATAAGCGAGAGGCAATATATTTGCCACTACATCACTTTCATGCGGTATACTAAACAACTAATGTATAGTAGGCCTATTTTGCCACTAACCTAATGCATGTGGATTCACAAGATATCACTACCAGATACTGTTTAACCATTTAGCACACAAAAAATCAAAACAGGGTACCAGCGTACAATTATTTGGGGTGTCTGAACAGCTAGTGGCAAATATTTTGCCACGTCATCGTGTACCCCAAACAGCTAGTGGCATATATATTGCCACCACTTACTTTTTTACTGATTTCAATTCAACAATATTATATGCTTGATTACTTTCTCTTACCTATACATAATATGTATTTATATTAACTGTGCCTGCCCTGGGCGCTTCTCGCTTATAAAGGGTTAAATTAAGTAAGGTTAGATTAGAGTATTAAAACTATCTTAACAAATTACCCTAGACTAGAAAACGAGACCATATTTAAATATATTTCATTAGTTTGACATTTTCATGTTAATTAATATTCAAACTTGAAATGTTTTGGATTGATTTCATTGGTTGAACTAAATAACTTGACAAACATTCAACCAATTACAATGGATATAAACATTACAGGTAACACATGCTCACGATCAGAGCATACCCGAAAATAGACGAATACTTATTATTAGGAGACCGTTACACTTGCCCCTACCCCATCTCGGCGGCCCTGAGCTCGAATCCCTTTCTCAGAGTTTAATATCCTTCAAATCGACCAGATAAGGAATGCACAGATAGGGCAGTTTATTCTCAGATATGATCGTGGCCTAATACTTTTAGTATTTAATAATTTTTGTCGTCGCAGCTCGTACATCCACTCCCATCTGACTAGAACTTCTAATCTATACCACAAGCCTTTTGCCCACGCAAATACCACATTATTCTCTGTCAGATATGTAGGGATCTCAACTTGGAACGAGACTCCACTGTCTATTAGGCAACTCCCTAATTTATGCCTCTTCAAAAGAGGGCTGCATCACTTTCTAGTTGGAAATAAAAGTTGACCCAGGGATCCCAAGTTTCTGTCTGACACAACAGAAGCTACTGATCCATCCCATCCACATCTTCTAAATGCGATTAAATGTGGGCCTAAATTGCGTCAAAGCAATTCATGTAAATTGACTGTTAACCTGCAATGTGTGATGCTGAGTCAGAATCCGTTATTAGTTTTTGTTCTTTAAGACCAGTTAATTAACTAGGCCTACATTGGCTTACCTCATGAAGCTGTACTGCAAGCTTATGGAGCCCTATTTCGCGAAGCCGTAAGACCAGTTCAGGATCCTCTGTTTGATTCTATTTTGTTTTGATTGAGTGACAACTGACAAAAAACCTGACAACTGACAAAAACTTTTAATTCCGAATAACACATAGTACATTTCAGTGCGCTGGCTAGGGAATAGGGAGACCCAAAAGGGGCAGAAGCCCCGCTTAATTAGGGACACCCCATTAACTAGAATCGATGATGGCTGATTAGTCATTAGTTAACTAGCTGATAACATTCAATTTTACAAAGATTCATATGTATTCTCACAAAATGAAACAATTCCAAATAAGATATCGTCAATCTTTCAACCTTGTTTTATGTAACTCCTCCACATGTTCTTAAACTGGATAAACTGTATTTTTCTTGGTACAGCATTCCAAATTTTCGGACCGTTACTGCAAATAGAAAATCTGCGATAATTTGTTCGTGCATATGATATGACAACATAAAGCACCAGATGCTCTTATATAATCTAATATAATCTTCTTTTATTGCAACCAATTTAAAATAAAACATCAAAAAACACAAAAAGGGGTACTATTTTGGCAAGCAAAGGGAAACCCAGAAGGGATAATATAGTAACCATGCATGACTACTACTGTAATAAAATAGTTCAAAAATGATTCAGGTAACAAGTTATTGACAAATTTATAGGCCTACATAAATTTACCAACTAGGTATCTGTTCATGTTCTCAAAGTTCATTATATTATATTCTCGGTATCTATCTGCTGCATGGGCATAATAGATATCCCTATCAATTACTCTAATTGCTCTTTTCTGTAGAAGCACAAGATATTTTAACCTAGAGGGATAATTAGAGGCCCAGACAATATTACCGTGATCAAAATAGGGATTAATCAATGTGTAATATAAGTTCTTGCGAATGTGAACCGGGATTAAGTGAGATATTCTCGCTAATATGCCACGATTTCTGGCAATCTTGCCTGCAATAATATTAATGTGTTCATTCCAGGTCAAACATTCATCAACACAGACTCCAAGAAATAGATTGGGTTTGAGAAATGACAATTCCCTCAATTGACAAATCTGGGCGAAGATCTGGGATTCGTTGTTTTGTAGAGCGCAATATTATAAAGCATGATCTGTTTTTGTTCTTGGTTGGTCACCGATTAAAATGATTTGATTTTATTTTATATATATGTATATATATGTATAATAATTATATTTGTATTCGTCTCTGCTGAAGGTTTGTGAAAGTGTATGTCCTCTACAAGTCAACGTGGCTGCTGTCCTATTGACAGAATTTCGTTTAATAATTAAATCGAAAGAGTAGAGCGATTGACGTCTATGTTAAATGCATAATATTGCAAAGTGTATTTAATAACAACGAACAAACACTAAAATATAATGCAACGATTGACAACGTTAATAGCAGATTGCGGAAAAAATCATTGTTGAAAATGTCATAGATTGTTTCAAGAGCTATTAATAACAACAAGTATAATTATAAGCAGCTAATTATATATAAGCATCCACTTAAGAGAGAAACACTGTTTCAAAAGACCAATTAGAAAGTAGAAAAATTAGATACAAATGCACCAAGTGAAAACGGTAAACGGCAAGAAAACTTAACGAACAGTCACACTTAGGAGTAATTCTTAATAGAAAATATTCAAATAAACTTAAAATTATGTAAACGTCAAAAACGCCAATAAACACAAACCACAAATAGAAGATAACCGGACACAGACTATCAAGAGACTCTTAGCATTATGCAATCTGTCAGCTATGTATGCCATTACGTTGCTTTTTCGAGCACACTCACTAGCGCTGCCAATATTTCTACAATCTGGAAGAGTCCATTGCCGTGATACGTCAAGATTATTACGAGGCTGAAGTTTAAAAATACAACATTCTTTCCACACTACTACAGAAATGACATTCACTCATTTGATAGTTTGGAGAGCAGTAAAATTCGAGAGAAATAAAACCCTCATTGACGTAGACGCATTAGTGCTCAGCAGAACTAACGTATTTTTGTCCTGCGTCTTTTTCAACCAAGTAATTCGCGTGTCTTATCCTTCACAATTTGGTATCCTGATTTTCACTCTCCTTTCTGGCTACAGCTATCTTCACTAACGAATAAATCAATTCGATTATTTCAGCTGCCGTCATAATTGATACTCCGAGCCAAAGATTCAAAGATCCACCGAGATTTGAAGTTAATGTATTCCAGGATACTGCTGGAATGTCCTCTACCAACTGCACAAGTCTCTGACTCATTTTAACCGTCACTTGAAGGAAGTTCTCTTCAATTAATTTCAATTTCCGAAGTTCCTCAATGGTTTCTGCATCGCTTTGACCATCAGAGTTGTTTAGAATCATCTCATAGGCCACAAATTTCTCACGATATCGGTCATCATTGCGAATATAGACATCGTAAAAGGCCAAGTGATAATGGATGTTTGGCCAATGAGCTGATGAACTACTGATATCGTACTGTGTTTCAGAACACGGGTCAGGACAGTCGCATATGTCTTCTATGGGAGTAAAATACCAATAGCAGTTCAATAAACTCCAAAAGGTTTGTGTGAAAACTCCGTGCTCTGTATACATCTGTAGATTCTCAAGATGTTTTGTGACGTTAACGCAGAACGTATAGTTACCCATTTTCAATTCAAAGTCAGTAAAATATTCGTAATGACCAATACAACCGCATGCTTTTATGACCTGGCGTTGTCTACACAGACTGATGCACATTCGTTGGTCGTATGGAGGAGAATTTTCTTCTTGGAGAAATATTCGCCGTCTATCGCTGCAGTTTCCGTAGGGATGAGATAATCTCGTAATATTGTTTTATCTAACGTCGATAGCGACACTTGTGCCAGGAGCTACGTAAACTGCGACACGGTGATCTGGTTTCGTGCCTTTCGGGTGAATCATTACTTTGATCCCGGTACCAGCATTAATTGTAATCGAGTCGTAATACGAATCTCTGAGTTTTGGCATTAAGTCGTTTATAAATACTACAGTAGAAATTGCAGCAGCTTTGTTATTTGGCGTAAACGTTGTGCACAGCTTAAGCGGCTTATTCAACTTTGAAACTGTGGCACAGTTCATTCTAGTGAAAAAATCCCATTCATAGAAATATGAAGTAACTATAAAATCGTTTAATTTTGCCTTTCCATTCAATTCTTCTAGAAAAGGAATGTTGGCATTAAACGTGTCTATCAACTTAAGAAAATGCCATAATTCAATATTGTTCTTCAGTTCATCAGGAGCTTGGTCCTTAATAAATTTGATCTTTTGTAAGAATGTATCGTATAACTCAAAAAACTGACTTTCGTCTGCTATCGGAACCAAGTTGCAGATTGTCACATCCGGAAAGTTCGGTTGACTTGGAACCAACAGGAATGTATTTGTTACTCCATAGTTGCAATAATTAATGCCAAGGGTAATGACTTGGAATAGAAGCACTGAAAAACAGGCAAGCAATGCCACCAACCAAAATATTCTCACAATTCGACTGTGAGATTTTATAGTACGACTGACGCCCTTGATGCTCGTGCTCTCTCCAAACCTTCGTAACTCTTGTCGTATTTCTTCCATCCTAATGTTTGTGCCTATTCTAGAGTATCTGCTGTTAGTATGAGACCTTATCCGTAAATCGCAAGGTATTGCAAGATATAATGTCCTTTCTACAAGATTCCCCGTTTGTTTAAGCCTTTAGCACTGCATGCAATGAATGTCACAGTAATAAATATTATTTTTCAGCTCGCGAACCACCCAACATTAGTTTCAGTTCAGTCTTCTAATGTAGAAGTCCTCTTGAATTCAGAAGACTAATCGATGTATTATATTTGTAGTTTCCTGTGAATTGGCTCCTCTTACAGTTGGCCATACATATGTTCCATCACAGAGAAATAAACGAAACGAACGTGGAATAGCGGAACACGAATTCAACTCTTGAATTACGACCGAAGCTAATAGCTCAGATCACGGAGTATCTAAAAAAAACTAATAAACGTAGCAATATTGAAAATCGTCTTTGCCTTTACCCAAGTGTTCACAACGACACGAAACTTTAACCTCCCATTAACAGACCAAAATATTTTGCATTAGTAAGCAGTCGTCAGCAAGGAACACGATCCTTGACTGTGGTCTAGCCAACAGTTAGGCTTCTGAAGTCGCAGGATGGGACGAGACTTGCCTCTTCTTTCCTGGGTTTGCTAGCAGCAAAGTAGGTCCTCGTGCCTCACCGCTCAATAGACGCTATGCTTCTGTAACCACTTGCAATATTATATGGAGCTGTGGTGATACAAGACTGTTTATCGTGCAAGTGCATGGCGCAAGCATCTTGTAATTGTTGAGAATATACCTGGAAAACAGTTTAACGGAGTCATTGAAGCCAGTACTGTCGCGGAGCTTTTCTAATGCGCCTAGTCTGCCACGCTTTGTTATAATTTATTTTGCTGATGAAATTGTTTGCAGATTATTTATTGTTATTGAAGAGCCAACGATGAAAGACTAACGGGCAATCATTTCCATTGTGGGTAAACCCGGTCCCTTTCATGAGAATCGGCGAACACAAAAGTAATCTTCTGCAGCGAGCGAATCATATCTACCGGTTTTCATAGTCTGAAAGAGAGCGAAGACTGGGGTGCTTAAGACAATAATAGGTAAATTATCGACTTGGTCAGCGGTGTATATCCCTTTGCCAAAGGAAACAATAGTAACCTAAAACGTTATGGTCAGAGGCCTTTTGCTTCAAATGCCATAATTTATTTATCGCTTGGTTTTATTTTCTTTTAAGGAAGAGGGAACGAGTGGAAGGCAGGGAGCTATAAGAAAGGATATTATGAAGAGACGAAAGAATAGCAGCAGGAGGAAGGAAAATTTGAAGAAGGATTGGATGAGCAGAGTATAGACTACGGAGTGGAAAGGTTGAGGGAGACAGTGAAGGAGGAGAGGAACGAAAGAAGAGGGATGAAGGAAGACACAGAGAGAGACACAGAGAGATCGAGTCAGAGACAGGGACAGAGACGGAGACAGAGGCAGAGGATAACAGAACTCAAACACAGGCATTACTCGACAGGCAAATTAGTTGGCCACAATGTTGTTCAGTAGCGTTGGGGACCTATGATAAATGAGCTTAGCTGTGTATTCTTCTGTAATTTTCATGTGTAGGCCTATCTCATGCTAATTGCTCGTAATATGTTTTCTAGCATTGGGACGATCTACTGCGTACTCCTTTGTATTCAATGCTGTATTTGTGTCAGCTGTGAGGCTGACTATTTTACCAATAAAGTATTACTGCCGCAGACCTACGTCGTTAGCATGAAGTGAAACCCTGCCGATTGTAATGGGTGAAGACCACAAAGCCAAGGGAGCGGAGACCGACACTGAGACAACGATCGTAAGGGGTAGGTGGACCAGGGCGTGGCCAATTAATAATCACTTGTCCGTCTACTGCTGGATGAACCGACGATTGAGCAGTTCCATGAAACTGAGGTTTTAGTTAAGTTGGAAACATAGCTACAAAGTTTATCGCGTGATTGTTACCTTAAATATTCATATTCATGTAATGAATAGGCCTAGTTCCCTCTCTGACTTGCGGAACATTTACTTTTGAGTTCCCCAGGGTCTATTCTAGGTCCCCTATTATTCTTAATAATATATCAATGATTTACCAAATGTTTCCTCCCGCATGGTCTTTATACTATTTGCTGACGATTCTAATGTATTCTGTCCCCATACTTCTGTAGACTCCGTGTACAATACTGTAAATGCAGAGTTAAAATTCATAACTCTTAATTTCGAAAAAACAAACTATATAATTTTAAAATCCCACAGGATAGACAGTCCTATTGAACATTTAAGAAATCATAGAGGGTGCCCCCAGAACTGACAACAGATATCACAGGCCTATAGGCAGAGCTGTCACGGGTTCCTAAACTATCTTTAGGTTTTCTGGGAAAAATAATAAAAACATTGAAATAGCAAAAGTGCGGGAACGAGCTACGTCATTATATTTGTAGATGCAACTAATGTAGTTAAGTGTCAGTAATATTATATTTAGAAAGGTATAAATTATAAACTTTGAATAACGGATTATAATATGTTTCATAAGTTGATTGCGGGCCCCGCCCGGGCCCGTAAAAGTCGCCGAGCCCCTGGGCACTTGCCCCTACCCCCTCTCGGCGGCCCTGAGCTCGAATCCCTTACAGAGCCACACCAAAAAATAAATTCTCAGAGTTTAATATCCTGCAAATCGACCAGATAAGGAATGCACAGATTGGGGAGTTTATTCTCAGATATGATCGTGGCCTAATACTTTTAGTATTTAATAATTTTTGTCGTCACAGCTCGTACATCCACTCCCACCTGACTAGAACTGTAACGATTCCCTTTAGTGTTACAACAAACATTCACATCTATTCATACATATAGGCTTTTATAGGTACAGGAGAAGATTGTATCATTAATGATTAATTATAGCATTCAATGTGTTAAACTTTAGTTAATTGATCAGCGTAGATTAACTGGCGCAATTCAGGGGTTTTGTGTAATTAGTGGTCTTTATAATCTGAACGTCATGGATACATTACTACGATGAAACCATGCCATTGGACAAATTCAAACGATGTCACGGTTGATTAACAGACATTGGCCGCGCATGCGTATTAGAAGAATGATGCGGTGTGGACCGTTAAGGATCTTGTTCGTCCGATGCTGGAAAAGAATGGTCACTGCGTTACGTTTCTAATTGCGATTTGGAGGCATTAGAGCGTTAAAAGGTTCTTTTAATCGTAAATCGATAGGTTTACGATAAGAACGATACTCAAGGAGTATAAGAACAGTGCTGCGAAGTTAGATTCTGCCAAAGGAATCTTTTAATCGAACGGAGTTAAACGTCGTGTCGATCTCGGTAGTGATTTAAATCTACGTACGTGGTTAAGTTCGTCGGAACTTCCTTGAACTGGACGGTTGGATAATCGTCAATAGTGAAGCGAATATTAGAGCGAAAAGATTCATATAAGTCAACCATATTCTTATTCATTCTAAGAAGATGCTACACAACATAAATTCTACAATCTGCAGAAGAAATTCACTCACAAATTCAACGAAAGCCATGGCCATCGTCATCGTCGTCCTACAGTGAAGACTACGCGTATTCGAAGTGAAGACTGTTGGAGTTGCACAGAAGCGACTACAAAACTATCTACGTGGGAGGTATATAGTTTTTCTTCAGGCTTAATGCCATGTAGACTGCGCTGGTTTAAAAACCCTTTATAAGCGAGAGACACTATATTTGCCACTACATCACTTTCATGCGGTATTATACTAAACAACTAATGTATAGTAGGCCTATTTTGCCACTAACCTAATGCATGTGGATTCACAAGATGTCACTACCAGATACTGTTTAACCCTTTTAGCACACAAAAAATCAAAACATGGTACCAGCGTACAATTATTTGGGGTGTCTGAACAGCTAGTGGCAAGTATGTTGCCACGTCATCGTGTACCCCAAACAGCTAGTGGCATATATATTGCCACCACTTACTTTATTACTGATTTCAATTCAACAATATTATATGCTTGATTACTTTCTCTTACCTATACATAATATGTATTTATATTAACTGTGCCTGCCCTGGGCGCTTCTCGCTTATAAAGGGTTAAATTAAGTAAGGTTAGATTAGAGTATTAAAACTATCTTAACAAATTACCCTAGACTAGAAAACGAGACCATATTTAAATATATTTCATTAGTTTGACATTTTCATGTTAATTAATATTCAAAAAGAGAAATTTGTTGGATTAATTTCATCGGTTGAACTAAATAACTTGACAAACATTCAACCAATTACAATGGATATAAACATTACAGGTAACACATGCTCACGATCAGAGCATACCCGAAAATAGACGAATACTTATTATTAGGGGACCGTTACACTTGCCCCTACCCCATCTCGGCGGCCCTGAGCTCGAATCCCTTTCTCAGAGTTTAATATCCTTCAAATCGACCAGATAAGGAATGCACAGATAGGGCAGTTTATTCTCAGATATGATCGTGGCCTAATACTTTTAGTATTTAATAATTTTTGTCGTCACAGCTCGTACATCCACTCCCATCTGACTAGAACTTCCAATCTATACCACAAGCCTTTGCCCACGCAGATACCAGATTATTCTCTGTCAGATATGTAGAGGTATCAACTTGGAACGTGACTCCACTGTCTATTAGGCAACTCCCTAATTTATGCCTCTTCAAAAGAGGGCTGCATCACTTTCTAGTTGGAAATAAAAGTTGACCCAGGGATCCCAAGTTTCTGTCTGATACAACAGAAGCTACTGTGATCCATCCCATCCACATCTTCTAAATGCGATTAAATGTGGGCCTAAATTGCGTCAAAGCAATTCATATAAATTGACTGTTAACCTGCAATGTGTGATGCTGAGTCATAATCCGTTATTAGTTAAGATTTGTCGTTTTGTTCTTTAATAGGCCTAACTTAGTTAAGACCAGTTAATTAACTAGGCCTACATTGGCTTACCTCATGAGGCTGTACTGCAAGCTTATGGAGCCCTATTTCGCGAAGCCGTAAGACCAGTTCAGGGTCCTCTGTTTGATTCTATTTTGTTTTGATTGAGTGACAACTGACAAAAAACCTGACAACTGACAAAAGCTTTTCTTTCCCAATAACACAGAGTACATTTCAGTGCGCTGGCTAGGGAATAGGGGAGACCCAAAAGGGGCAGAAGCCCCGCTTAATTAGGGACACCCATTAACTAGAATCGATGATCGCTGATTAGTCATTAGTTAACTAGCTGATAACATTCAATTTTACAAAGATTAATATGTATTCTCACAAAATGAAACAATTCCAAATAAGATATCGTCAATCTTTCAACCTTGTTTTATGTAACTCCTCCACTTGTTCTTAAACTGGATAAACGTAGGTGCAATCTGTATTTTTCTTGGTACAGCATTCAAAATTTTCGGACCGTTACAGCAAATAGAAAATCTGCGATAATTTGTTCGTGCAAATGACCAGTGTTGTATCAATTACATTGCAAAAGTAATTCAATTATAATTGCAATTACATGCTTGTAAATGTAATTGAATTACAACTACATTTACTTGATTGTGAAAGTAATTGAATTACAATTACATTTTGATTGTAATTCAATTACCAGTTACTTTTCAATTATTCCTTTAAAATTGGCAAATGATTTAGAATTTTTTCGAGAATTTTTAATTTACTCTTTTTTAAAACTAAAACATCCAATGGACCAGTGGCCTGTAAATTGTAATAATATATACATTAAATTGTATAATAAGTTTGTCAGGTATCCAAAATACGATTTACAATTATGATCCACTAGAATTTTTTACCCGACGTTCGCCCGGGTTTTGCCCAGGCGTCATTTTTAACGGCTACAAATAAAGGCTACTTACTTACTATATTTGCTGATGGCTTCAAATATTTAAAAAATGTCCATATATCTGAATGGAAACGATATTTAGAGGTGAACATAGTTGCTTTGCCCGTGTACTGCACGGGCAAAGTAAATTTATATACATAGGCAATATTATTTGTTCCCCGTACTACACGGGTTATCTCTACCTTAAATAGGCGTATTATTTGTTCCCCGTACTACACGGGTTATCTCTAAATTATAATAGGCGTATTATTTGCTAAATAATAGACGAAGTTCTGCCGTTAGCCTGCATGACGTAAGATTGCATAATTAGCCCGCGCGCGTGACGTAATTTAAGATTGCATATTTAGCCAGTGTGACGTGGACAATTTAATGGCCATGCTATTATAAGATAGCCTCGTCGAAGCTGTTGATAATTTAAAATGTCCATATATCGGCGTTTAAATAAAATTGCGAGCTGAAAATAGTCGCGTTGACCTAGACGCGGCGTAATAATGTTTTGTAAAATTTTGTAAATCGCTAAAGCGTTCCGTTTCGGAGCCTTTAGACAACAGACATACATACAAACAAACATACAAACATACAAACAAACGGAAGGACAACGTAAACAGACTAAGACTTATAATATAGATTAAAACAAGTTAGAGTTTATTTGATATTAATTTTAGTAGAAGTTTTTCAAAATGATTGTCTGTGAGAGAACTTAGTTGATTGTGCCTGGGTGAGTGAGTCAATTCGTACAGCAGTGCTAAAGAGACGCTCATCTGGAGCTGAACATGGAAGCTGAGTTTTCTGTAGGCAGCCGCAGTAAGCTAGCTAAGAATGACTGCATGGGTAGTCTGATAATGATGGTCAGCCCTTGCCCTTGGGGCCTATTGAAGTGTGCTGTAAGATTGTAAGAGGGGTGTAAGGAAAGAATAATGTTGACAATAATGCTGCCATACAGAATAGGAAACTCTATACTTGGGGTTATATGAACGGAGAGCAGAGCAGTTTATTCAATTAAATGGGTGGCCTGGGTCAACCCGGCAGGCTGGCATCTTTGCTGACTTTATGAAAGTAATTTGTAATTTACACTTCATTCAATTACAAATTACATGCAATATTGTAATTGAAATACAATTACTGGACTTAAAATGTAATTCAACTAAAATTACAATAACAGAACTTGGGAGGGAGGGAGGAAGAAGACACGCACGATCGCCGCGAGAGACGTGGTGGAGGGACGGACGGACGTTGGAGGGAGGGAAGGAGGTACAGAGGGAGGAAGGAAAAGAGGGAGGGAGGGACGGAGGGACGGAGGGACGGAGGAGGGACGGAGAGAGAGAGGGAGGGACGGAGGGAGAGAGAGGGAGGGAGAGAGGGGGAGAAGGAGGGAGGGAGGGAGAAGACACGCACGATCGCCGCGAGAGACGTGGGGGAGGGACGGATGTTGAAGGCAGGGAAGGAGGTACGGACTGCCGGGACGGACTGCAGAGAAGTACGGGGAAGGGATGGAGGGACGGACGGAGGGAGAGAGGGAAGGAGGAAGGTAGGGGAGGGAGGGAGGTGGAGGGAGGGAGGGAGGGAGAGAGAGAGAGGGAGAAGACTTATGAGGGACGGACGGAGGGACGGAGAAGACCTTCGCGCTCTCCGCGAGAGACGTGGGGAGTGAGGGAGGGACGTTAAAGGTATGGAAGGAGGTACGGCCGGCCGGGACGGACGACGGAGAAGTACGGGTAGGGAGGGAGGGATGGAGGGAGAGGGAGAAGACTTATGTCAATCATAGCACGAGAAGACGCATCTCTTGACATTTTAAAATTGTTTGTAACCGTCTTAGGACGGGCAAACATCTAGTATGTATATATTTATAATAATTATATTTGTATTCGTCTCCGCTGAAGGTTTGTGAAAGCGTAGGTCCTCTACAATTCAACTTGGCTGCTGTTCTATTGATTGCATTTCGTTTAATAAAATCGAAAGAGTAGAGCGATTGACGTCTATGTTATATTGCAAAGTGTATTTAATAACAACGATCAAACACTAAAATATAATGCAACGATTGACAACGTTAATTATAATTATAGCAGATTGCGGAAAAAATCATTGTTGAAAATGTCATAGATTGTTTCAAGAGCTATTAATAACGACAAGTATAATTATAAGCAGCTAATTATAAGCATCCACTTAAGACTGAAAAACTGTTTCAAAAGACCAATTAGAAAGTAGAAAAATTAGATACAAATGCACCAAGTTTAAAAATCCAACATTCTTTCCACACTACTACAGAAATGACATTCACTCATTTGATAGTTTGGAGAGCAGTAAAAATCGAGAGAAATAAAACCCCCATTGACGTAGACGCATTAGTGTTCAGCAAAACTTACATATCCTTCGTTCTGCGTCTTTTTTGACCAATTAATACGCATGTCAAAACCTTCACAATTTGGTATCTTGATTTTCAATCTTCTTTCTGGCTACAGCTATCTTCACTGACGAATAAATCAATTCGATTATTTCAGCTGCCGTCATAATTGATACTCCGAGCCAAAGATTCAAAGATCCTCCGAGATTTGAAGTCAATGTATTCCAGGATACAGCTGGAATGTCCTCTACCAACTGCACAAGTCTCTGACTCATTTTAACCGTGACTTGAAGCAAGTTTTGTTCAATTAATTTCAATTTCCGGAGTTCCTCAATGGTTCCTGCATCGCTTTGACCATCAGAGTTGTTAAAAATCTTCTCGTAGGCTACAAATTTCTCACGATATCGGTCATCGTTGCGAATATAGACATCGTAAAAGGCCAAGTGATAGTGGATGTTTGGCCAATGAGCTGACGAACTAACGATGTCGTACAGTGTTTCAGAACACGGGTCAGGACAGTCGCATATGTCTTCTATGGGAGCAAAATACCATGAGCAGTTCAATAAACTCCAAAAGATTTCTGTGAAACCTCCGTGCTCTGTAAGCATCTGTGGATTCTCAAGATGTTTTGTGATGTTAACGCAGAACGTGTAGTTACCCATTTGCAATTCAGCGTCAGTAAAATATTCATAGTTATCGAGACAGCCACATCCTTTTATGACCTGTCGCTGTCTACATAGACTGATGCACCGTCGTTGGTCGTATGGAGGAGAATTTTCTTCTTCAAGAAATATTCGTTGTCTGTCGCTGCAGTTTCCGTAGGGATGAGACAATCTCGTAATATTGCTTTGTTTAACGTCGATAAAGACACTTGTGCCAGGATGCACGTAAACTGCAACACCGTGATCTGGTTTTGTGCCCTTCGGATGAATCATTACTTTGATCCCGGTGCCCATATTAACTCTGATCCAGTTGTGGTACGAATCTATGAGTTTTGGCATTAAGTCGTTTATAAATACTACAGCAGAAATTGCGGCAGCTTGGCTATTTGGTGTTAGAGTTGTGCAGAACTGAACGGGCCTGGTCAAAATTGAAGCTTTGTCACAGTTAATTCTTGTGAAAAAATCCCATTCATAGGAATATGAAGCAACTATCAAATCGTTAAGTTTTGCCGTGCTGTTGAATTCTTCCAAAGATGGCATGTTAGCGTTGAAAGTGTCTATTAACTTAAGAAAATTCCATAATTCATTCTTGCTCTTTAGTTCATCAGGAGCTTGGTCTTTAATAAATTTGATCTTTTGTAGGAATAAATCATATAAATCATAAAACTGCTTTTCATCTGCAATCGGAACGGAATTGCAGATTGTCACATCCGGAAAGTTCGGTTGACTTGGAACCCACAAGAAAGTATTCGTGACTCCATAGTTGCAGTAATTGATGGCGAGGGTTATGACTTGAAATAAGAGCATTGAAAAACAAGCAAGCAATGCCACCAACCAAAATATTCTCACAATTCGACTGTGAGATTTTATAGTACGACTGACGCCTTTGATGCTTGTACTCTCTCCAAATTTTCGTAACTCTTGTCGTATCTCTTCTGTCATAATTATGTCTAGTAGTTGGCAACTGTGAAACGACGCTTAAGCATAAATTATGAAAATGAAATAATTATGTTCTAAATGGTTAAATAAAATACACGGCTGTTTGTCGTGATTTCCCGTTTGTTTAGGAATTTAGAATCCGTTAAGTGAATTTCGCAGTTACAGATTTTGTGATTGAAATGACTTCATTGGCAATTTTCACTTCACTTGCTTGATGTAGAATTCCGCCTTACTTGAGAACACAAAAATGTTTACGTATATTTGGATATTTCTGATCACTGTTGCAGTCAAGCACATGAATGTTCCATCGAAGAGAAGGAGAGGTTATGCATGATGAAGACACACAAATCACAAATTCAACTCTTAAACTGAAACACATTGGCTCCGATCACAGCGTATTTAGCAATGGCAACCAACCTGCGAAATTGACGTTTCTTTTCCGACTGTTTCGCAATTGACTTGCGACACGAAACTTCACCGTTCAACAGACGCTGTGCTTCTGTCACCAGTCCGTGCTATATGGAGCAGCGGTGAGTATCACTGGATTATATGGTCTTCATGCAAATGAGCCTCTTGAAAGTGTGGATACTTTATCTGTAGATATTGTTGTACAGAGTCAATAAAACCAGTAACGACACGTCTCTAAATGTATCTTGTCGGGATCAGTCATGCAAACTCCTGAATGCCACGCTTCGCTGATTCTTGTTTTGTTGAGGAAGTTAGCTGCTAATTATTCAATTTATTGCAGTGTCAACTATAGTAGATTAACGGACCAGACGTACGCTTTGTTTGTAAAATGGACCGTTTTACACACAAGGCACACGTTTAGCCCGTTAATCTATTATAGTTGACACTTCAATAAACCGAATCGGCAAACAAAGAGAGCGGTTTCCTGCGGCGAGTGAAGCATGTCTAATAGTTTTCATTATATGTCGTGCCGGTTATGAAAAACCATGAGAATCGTGTCTGTTTAAAGCAGTTGGTGAATTATTGATTTTTCAGCGGTGCATGACCACTTTTTGCCAATGGGACATCAGCCATCGATCTGTGAAGAGAGGATGAGACAGAGGCAGGGACGAAGGGGAATAAGAGTGAAGGAAATTATGGAGAGGTGAAAGAGGAATTTGGGAGGGAGACGAGGAAGAGAAAATTGATCGCGAAAGGTGGGGGATGATTAGGAGGGAGGCACTGAGAGGAGAGAGAAAGAAGGAGAAGGATAGGGAGAGACAGCGAAAGGACAGAAAACACAGAGAACTATGGCGCAGATATTCATCTTCGCTAGGCTGACTAGTTCCTTCGAATACTAGCCTGGAATGCGCAAGGTGCGGTATATTCTTTGGCAATTTTCTGTCAGAGACCAAATTCCTGCCCAGGATTATGGGTGAAGACAACCGCAAGGCAATCCTAGTGAGAGACGAATTGTCATAAAATCTCCCTTTAGAGTTCTGGCGAAACGTTCTTCTTCAACATTTGAACTTAGATCATCGAGTGAAGTCTGTATGCGTTGAATGCCAAATCTTCGACAAAATTGCTGAAATTCTCCACTGGTGAACTTTGTACCAATTACTGACACTTTCTGTGATGGTACTCCAAAACCAGCGATCAAAGATAGCAAACCATAAACAGTGAGTTTCGATATCTTTCATTTTCGAAGACACTGTAAATTTCGGTTCGTAAATCTTCGTCGCCAGACTGTAATATTACCAGCAACAAGTGATTGCAGAGCGTAAAACTTCCTAGGCCTAGGCCCTCTCAAACTGAAACTGGTTTAGTTAGGCCTACTGTTAGTTTTTCAGTTTATACAGCTATTTGCAGTGAACACGTATTTGGAGACCACCGCAAGTACATGTCTCTTGTCTGTGTTGGACATATATTTTGTTTGTTGAGGGAGGTGAATTTTTGCGTCGTGATAACCTTAACATCATTGGCTAGAGTTGTTATGGGATGGATGCCGTTGTTGGCTACCAGATTTTCAGTCTCGTTTGTTTTACGTGTTAATGTATGTACGCCAGATTACGGATAGGCAACTAGTCAAAGATTCTATATTAAAGGATTGGTTACTCGTGAAAATATCGTGTACTTTCGGTTCAAGGCTACGAGCCTGGCGCCACCTGGCGATGCGGGTGTAAGAATTGTCTATGGACATGGAAAAGCATGGACGACCCGATGTGTTGTTCAGCGATTAATTGCACGAATTTGAGGAAAATCAAATCAGGATTATTTTTTTTCCAGTTTCTAAGGATCATAGAAAGGTTAATAATAATAAATGTAAAGCTATTTTTAATGACGTTCAGTTAAATAATCTAAACTACGGAGATAGGCGTTTAGCATGGTAAATACGAGGTTCTACACCTTTGTCGCTAGGTGGCCAGGCTCCATGGGCCGCCATTTTCTATCCAACGCGCTTACATTAGGAGATTCCAGTCCTGTGTATATTGGTCCTTGGCAACTAGTATAATAAAGACTATATTTACTTACATTTACTTACTTATTTGCTTTACTTTGTAAATGTAAAATCTAACAGTTTCAGTTTAAGAAGGTCAAGAGAGTTTAACACGCGGCTATTACTTGCTGTTGGCTATGACCGCTGCTGATTGCTAATTTCAATGTTTCCTCCTTAGATGCCGCTGGCAGCATCAACGGGTACCGTGAACTTGTTGTACGGACACCGCGAAAGAAAAACAGAATGGGTAAAACTACCGATTCTATGGCCTATTACTACTTTTGAAGCATAAAGTAGTGTAGAAATATTTGCCACACTATATATATATATATATATATATATATATATATATATATATATATATATATTTACTCACAGAAATGGGTTTACCCTGCCACAGAAAGATGACCGGAACTTTATACCACGGCTCCTCTATAGGAACATGTACTAAGATCTAATGAAAAGGCCCCGGGAGAGTTGGCCGGCGGGTCCACAGGTAGGCCCCGTATCCTCTGAACAAGCTGATAACTGTTTTCTATTTGTTGTCATTAAGTTGCGGCTGTGCCAGCTTGATTATCTTTCATTAGACGTATATTGATTGATTGACATACCACAGCTTATTACATGGGAAGGGGGGTGTGGCTGAATACAAGACACTTTGCTCGAGCGTAATTAAAATAAAGAACTAACTGGAAGAAAACTATATTAAATTACAGCCATGTGCCATTGAAAAAGTGACTTTTGATAAAGGTGCCATTCATTCATTCCGGACATTCATATAGCGCCTCTTCAGGAAGCCTACTCAGAGGCACACCCAACCCAGTCACTGCCATTGACTACTCTATCAATGGGAACATAGCTAACAATTCGTGTTGTTATGACGTGTTTTTTTTGTGGCGCTGAGAAATTTCGGACACTTACATTACATCACACAGACCGTTTCACCACCAGTTTCCTGAAATTCAGATGTCCGACTAGCGACAAGGTAGGTCCACTGGAGGCCAGCTTTGTAAATGTAATTGTAATTTCAAATTTATATAGCGACTTCAGGAGGGAATCATCGGAGGCGCTAACTTGAATGACGCTAGACTATAGAAAGACCAACAATATTATTGTGATGACTTATAACGGAGACTTCCAGTGGGTGGGTAAACTGTTCAATCGTAAAAGAGCCCACTAACACCCTAACTAATGCCAACAATAAAGGACATCTTCCTAGGGATCATTGAGCATGCTTTAGAGACCATGTGTATTGTGTAAAGTATCATCAGACTTGGAATAGCCTGTTCAAACATGTTAGAGAGTTCATAGGGGAAAACATTCCCTGTATACTGTATATCCTGGAATTTCAATTATATGCGCACCAGACAGGAGCTAGTGTATCCACGAGTGGGTGCGTTCCCTGATATTGCCGCAGAACTAGCTTCGGAAATGTTAGAATTTCAAAATTTGCATTTTTATGTCGTTCTGTGCTCACGTTTTGCATCTTCCTTTACTGTGTTGTATACATTGTTACCTTTATGTCTGTTTGGTCGATTCTTAGCGCACTTGTGAGTTTCTCTAAAGGCGATTTACAAGTAGCTAGATAATGCAATAATGCAAAGCTGTTCGTTTGCTTTGCACTAATATATATTACTCACTCGCATATTTATTTAGTTACTTGCTTTATTTCAGGGTCTACTAACGAAGTTCGACTCCGATCACAGGATGGTTTTGGCTAATGTCGTGATTTAGTATCAACAAGCATTTAGCGATCCAGCGAAAGAGCTGCAGTGAAACTCCCGAGTACAGTAACGACGATGAGGAAAGAATGACTCAGTATTCTTAATGGGAGCTCATACAGGAGAAGCTGTCCCGTTTACCCTGAAAGGCTCTCTCTTCAATATCTCCAGGCATTATTAGTCACCCTCACCTACGATCATTTTTCGTTGAGTGTGAACAGTGGAGTGCGACAAGACAGCAGGAATGCTTGCAAACTGGAAAATAAATTTTTAAATTATTATTTGCAGATTACTGTGTGTTGTCAAAGTAGTATTATTATCACCTTAACGCCACCCACTAGAATGGACACGACTGGCCAAGGTTGCAGTTAAGACAATTAGTTTCCACGCGAGTTCGGAAATTGAAAAATAATGATATGCGGGATGAACTAATTATAGACACCAACTGAAGACAGGAAAAATTGTTTTTAAAAGACCAAGTAGAGATTAACTGAATTAGTTACAGATTGACGAAATCAGAACACCGAAATCCGTTAAACGGCTAGAACAAAGCCAACAGTCACATTTAAGCGTACATTTTCATACAAAATACACAAATTAGCATCTTAAATTAAATAAATGATGCAATCACCAATAAAAACTAAACACATATACCATAATTAATTAGATGCAAGGCCGTATTTAGGGGGTGTTTTGGGTGTTTAAACACCCCCACCCCAAATTAAATAATGTATAATATAAATATTGCATTTACTAACATATACGATGTAAGAACTAAGAGCACTCATGTGAACTTGATGATGCAGCTCTACAGTGCTTAGAGAGCTCACAACGCTCCTGCAAACGGTTGACTTTGTTGCCTGTCGGCTTGTTCAAGAACGAGTAAACACCCCCCTCCCCAAACAAAATCCTGGCTACGGCCTTGATTAGAAGATAACCGGACACAGACTATCGACAAATCTTGGTCCAGAGACTCTTGGCATTATGCAATATGTCAGCTATGTGTGCCGTTGTGTTGCATTTTCGAGCACACTCACTAGATCTGCCAATGTTTCCACAATCTGGTAGAGTCCCTTCAAGCCATGTCTTGAGATTATTATGATGCCGATGTTAAAAATGCCAACAGGCTTTCTAAACTGTTACAGAAGTGATACTCACTTCTATTCTGGAAAGTTATACAGATCGCGAGAAGTAAAACCCTCATTGACGTAGTCACATTAGTGTTTAGGAAAACTTACATAGCGTAGTCTTCAACCAAAAATTACGCATGTCATAAACTTCACAAATGGGTATCCTGATTTTCAATCTTCTTTCTGGCGACAGCTATCATTACCAACGAATAAATCAGTTCGATGATTTCAGCTGCCGTCATAATTGATACTCCAAGCCAAAGATTCAAAGATCCACCGAGATTTGAAACCAATGTATTCCATGATACCTCTGGAATGTCCCTAACCAACTGCACAAGTCTCTGACTCATTTTAACCGTCACTTGAAGGAAGTTCTGTTCAATCAACTGCAATTTCCGGAGTTCCTCAATGGTTTCTGCATCGTTTTGACCACCGGAGTTGTTAAGAATCTTCTCATAGGCTACAAATTTCTCACGATATCGGTCATCGTTGCGAATATAGACATCGTAAAAGGCCAAGTGATAATGGATGTCTGGCCAATGAGCTGATGAACTAATGATTTCATACTGTGTTTCTGAACACGGCTCAGGACAGTCACATAGCCTATGTCCTCCATCGGAACAAAATTCCAGGAACAGTTCAATAAACTCCAAAAGATTTCTGTGAAACCTCCGTGTTCAGTATGCATTTGTGGATTTTCAAGATGTTTTGTGATGTTAACGCAGAACGTGTAATTACCCATTTGCAATTCAGCGTCAGTAAAATATTCGTAGTGATCGAGACAGCCACATCTTTTTATGGTCTGTCGCTGTCTACATAGACTGATGCACCGTCGTTGGTCATATGGAGGAGAATTTTCTTCTTCGAGAAATATTCGTTGTCTATCGCTGCAATTTCCATAGGGATGAGACAATCTCGTTATATTGTTTTGTTTAACGTCGATAAAGACACTTGTGCCAGGATGTACGTAAACTGCAACACCGTGATCTGGTTTTGTGCCCTTCGGATGAATCATTACTTTGATCCCGGTACCAGAATTTACTCTTATCCAGTTGTAGTGCGAATCAATGAGTTTTGGCATTAAGTAGTTTATAAATATTACAGCTGAAATTGCAGCAGCTTTGCTATTTGGCGCAAGAGTTGTGCAAAACTGAAGCGGCTTACTCAAATTAGAAACTTTGCCGCAGTTCATTCTTGTGAAAAAATCCCATTCGTAGAAATATGCAGCAACTATCAAATCGTTCAGTTTGGTCATGTCATTGAATTCTTCTAAAAAAGGAATGTTGGCATTAAACGTGTCTATCAACTTAAGAAAATGCCATAATTCACTATTCTTCTTCAGTTGGTCGGGAGCTTTGTCCTTGATAAATTTGATCTTTTGTAAGAATATATCGTATAACTCATAAAACTGTTTTTCGTCCGCTATCGGAACCAAATTGCAGATTGTAACATCCGGAAAGTTCGGTTGACTCGGAACCCACAAGAAAGTATTCGTGACTCCATAGTTGAAGAAATTTATGGCCAGGGTAATGACTTGGAATAAAAGCATTGAAAAACAGATAAGCAACGCAACCAACCAAAATATTCTCACAACGCGACTGTGAGATTTTATAGTACGACTGACGCCCTTGATGCTTGTGTTCTCTCCAAATTTTCGTAACTCTTGTCGTATCCCTTCTGTCATAATTATATCTAGAAGAGAGCAACTGTGAAATGACGCTGAGGCATAAATTAACAAAAGTAATAATTACGTTCTAAAAGATTATATGAAATAGACTGCTGTTTGTCGAGATCCTGCGTTAATTTAGGGATTTAGAATCCGATTATGTGAATTTCGCGGTTATGGATTTTGTGCCTGAGCCAATGACTCCACTGTCAGTTCACTTGCTTGATGCAGAAGCCTTCTAAATTTATTTTTGGATATTTCTCTTGTACTGATCACAAGTTCAGACAGTCATGTAAATGTTCCATCGTTGAGTCGGAGTGGATAATGATGAAGAAAAACGGAAAACGAAAGCAACTCTTAAACTGTAACATATTGATTCAGATCACAGCGTATCATGCAAAGTAGTCGACACAGCAGGATTGAAAATCGTCTTCACCTCTACTCAATTGAACTGCGTTACGAAACTTTATCGTCCGAAAACTAGACAATAAATCCTTCGAATTTGTACTATACAAGGAACACGATCCTTCAGTTAGATTTGCCTCGTCATTCCTGGTTTTTCTAGAAGTATAGTAGGTCCATTATAGTATCTCACCGTTCAACTGACCAACATGCCTCTGTCACCGCTTCAAGTTATATGGAGCAGCGGTGATACTGAATTATGTGCAAATGAAACGGGCAAATCTCATGTCAGTGTGGATAATTTGTCTACAAATGCGCTTTCACGGAATCAATGAGACCAGTAACGGCACGTCTCTAACTGTATACAGTCTTGATCAGCCATGCGAATCTTGAATCCCACGCTTCGCTGACGGATGATGAATTATTGATTCTGTCATCAGAGCATGTCCAATGGAACATCAGCTACCGATCTGTGGAGAGAATGAGACAGAGGCAGGGATGAAGGAAAATGAGTGAAAGATATTGGGAGAGATGAAGGAAGGAACGAAGGAGAGGAGAGAAAAGGGAGGGAGAAGAGGCGGTGTAAATTGATCGCGAAAGGTGGAGGGATGATTACCAGGGGGGTTTTGAGGGAGAGGAGAGAGAAAGAAGGAGAAAGACAGGGAGAGACAGCGAAGGGACAGAAAACATAAAGAACTCTGGTGCAGGTATTCTTTGCTAGGCTGACGGGTTGCTTTGAATGTGGTTAACTATCCTGAGATGCTCATGGTGTGCTCTTCTGTGTATTCTTTGGTTATTTTCTGCCAGAGACCAAATCTGGGGTTATAGGGAGGCTTTGCCCAGGATTATGGGTGAAGACAAATGCAAGGCTAAGGCAGCGGAGACCGACATTGAGTCACCGATATTAAGGTGGAGGACATGGACGCGTTAAGTCATTCAGCCGTTCTCCGTATAAACACTATTTCTGGATAATAATCCAAGTATGCGATTACATTGCATTTATCTGATTAGTTACCATGGAAATTCTTTTGTAAATGATTTTTTGACGTTAGTCGAAGTTTGCTCATCGTGTGGCGTATCGTCTGCTTATTGTACCGGGTATCCAGTTTTACGAAGAAGCCGGTATCCTGGCAATCATGTCTGTAGTGTATGCAATTCTCCTTTGCATCATCTATTGATATACAAAATAAATGCAGTTAATCTATCTACCTGTCTTCTCTTAGGTCCAATCAACATCAATCTCTTGATACTAGAGCTGGCACGTTCCTGCGTTGGACATCTTGGGTTACACGGTATTCAATAGCCTCACACAGGAGAAGCAACGGTCGGACTCAGCAGAGGGAGCCACGCAACATTCAAGGTTTGCCTTTGCCATAGACCGTCTGATAACCAGTGCTATCCAATTGCCCGCTTAGCTGTCACCGATAAACCACCCGAGTTTTCATATTCATACGCATTTGAATGCACCATAATCAAATACACGCGAATGGGTTTTGATATCTGACGGTACGGCGTACGCTATGTGGTTTTGATATCTGACGGTATGCTATAATTGTGACGACTTATGTACCTCTTAACGGATACCGTTATTGGGTGCGTAAGGACGGAAAGGGCAGAGGGACAGAAGAACGGAGGGTTGGAAAAACAGAAGGAGGGATGGAGAGAAGGACAGAAGTTCGGAAAGGACAGAAAAATAGAAGAACGGAGGCGCTTGCTAAGCCCGACACGGATGCAATCCATGGGATCAGAGAGAAAGCCTTGAAAATCATCATCAGAAAGTGTCATGACGTGCGTAGCAGAGTTAGGAGTAGTCCAAGCGGAATAGTGGGTCAGACGTAAAGATATTCTTCGCATAGCTATGCGTGGTATTCCAGTAATATATGAACTAGGAAGAAGCCTAAACACATCTTTGGAAACACTCGCTGAAGAATATCGCAGAGCTAGCAGACACATGAGATTGTATAGTCTATAGGACTATAGAGTTAGACTATAGGCTATAGTTAGTCTTTTGACTTTTTGTGATGGGGTATCCGTTATTCTATTATTTTAAAGCTTTGTTGTTTGGAAGTTTAGACGATTCTCTCGCGCTAGTAAAGACCGTTTTCTTACCTGAATAAAACAATAATAATTATGCAATTAACTTAAAAGTCTGAATGTGACTTTGGTTCAGAGAAAGAACCACTTTTGGGATATGGGCGCATTAAAATTGTTTGTAGCAGCGGTGAAACTAGACTGCGTTTATCGTGCAAATGCAAGGCTCAACTATCTTGCAGTTGTGAAGAATTTACCTGTAAAAGAGTTCAACGGAGTCAATGAAGCCAGTAGCTGTACTTTTCTAAATGTATCTAGTCTGCCTATGTCATGCGAGCCATTGAAACCCACGCTTCTTGAAGAGTCAGCCATAATAGATAAAGGGGCCATTAATTTTCTTTGTGGGTAGAACCGGTTTCTTCCATGCGAATCGGTCGACACAAAGGTAGTCTTCTGCAGCGAGTGAAGCATATCAACCGCTTTTCATGGTCTGTGGTTATGAAAGAGAGCGAACACTGGGTCGCTGAAAAGCAATAATAAGGAAATTAAGAGATAAAAGAAGAGAGGGAGGAGGGAAAAAAATTGGAGGATGTGTAGGATGAGGAGAGCATAGACTAATGAGCCAGACATGGGCATTGGACATTCCCAGCATTAAATAAATAAAGTTGGTAAGTATATTCTTTATTTATCCAACTACATAACCGCACTTTGGTTTACATGAAATTACACATTATAAAGCATTCTTGTTAAAAAACGTTTTTCTCATTAAGTTGTCAGTCGGTCATGTGGTCTGGGACGCAGGGAATAGGGGAGTGTCTTTACAGGAGGGAGGAGCGGGTTCAGAACATGGCCGGGGTCCGTCAAGGCAGCAGTAAAGAGGTTCCCATCTGCCGTTCTATACAACTGTTCTAATGTTGGGTTACTCTCTGGAAGGTAGCGTAGTCGGACCAGACGGTCCATCACGGACTGTAGTCTATTGCGCTCCTGCTGCCCCGCAAAACCCCACCATGCCGGTGACGCGTATAACAAGCGGGACACAGTGGCATTCGCACAACATCATGTAGCATTGGTCCTGCAAGGCCATGTGTCGTCATGATGCGCAGAGCATACATCGACTGTCTAGCTTGGACACACACACATTATGCGTTTTATATGCATTTCAAAGCCAATATGTTCAGTCATGACCACCCCGAGGATTATCATGCTCTGGGCCCTTGGGAGTCCTGGCACTTCCCCAGGGATTGCTTCCTGCCCCCCCCCGCTCGCGTGGGCCACGGATTAACATCTCTTGAGTTTTCTTCGGATTCAGGCTCAGATTACATCTCGCAGCCCACTCCGTTACATGGTCCAATTCGGCCCTGATCGTGTCGCTTCTTGAGGATGGTTTTAACAAATAAGTATCAATCATCAGCATACTTAGCCAGTCGATTGTGAGGGTGGAGTGTTTTTAGTTTCGATATGGCCGTGATTAAATTCAGGGGCCCTAGTCCAGAGCCCTGGACAATGCTGGCGTTTATGTAAGCGATTGTTGAGATTAATCCATTATATTTAGTTACATGGTAAATCGAATAAGTATTGTACGTAATAATGTACAACGTATCTGAAGTTCATCAATGATTCTAGCACAGCGAGCGATTCAATGAGGAGAAGAAGCTGACATAGCTTATCAAGACATCCCCCATATTAACATCAACAAGACGTACTGTAATTATAAATGCCTAACAGTCAAACCAGACAATGGGCCGGTGTCACGAAATAGAGTATCCCCCATACATGAGTATCCCCCTTAGCGAAATTGAGTATTCGGTTTAGTTTGCATTTTTGACGGTTTCTAAGTGTATTCACTCGTACTGTTTGGATTTATTGTACACATAAAATATTTTAAGTTGCGTATCTTAATTTAATTCGTTTTTGGTGATTTTGACTGGATTGTCGTCGAGGCTATTGTGATGCGTATGGCGATTGGGGATAGAATGGTTTATCCCCCCGGATACTCTAAACCGGTTTATTCCATCCGGGGGGATAAATTCATTCATTCCCCCTCCCCGGATAGTCTTAGGACGGATATTCTATTTCGGTAACACTTAGTAAATGCATATAAAATATATAGCACAAGTCATTCAAATAAACAAGTCATTTATAAACACCCTTAAATACGTTTAGTGAATGTAACTGAAGTATATTAGTATTAATAGAGTTCCATAACTGCGGGCCTTTACTAGAAAGGAGAAATATCGGAAATTTGTCCTGCAGATAAATTCGATTCTTCTGCTCATAAATTATGTGGTGTTATAATCGCGTATTACAGCATTCTCCGTAAATTAGTAACTAAAATAATTATAGTGTGGGAAGCATTTCCAGGTGGTGCCGATACATTAAGTTTACCTAATGGAGTTTATGTAGGCCATATCGTAAATTGTTGATAATTTCTGAGATTTAAAAAGACGAGCTCTCGGTTGCATAGTGGACCCCAGATATAATTCTGATTGCCTTTTGTGTAATAAAAATATGGGCTTCACCATGCACTGATAACCACCAGCCCAGACTATGATGAAACAAATTTAACTCTGGATAACCGGCATAACTGGGTGTAATCGATGATCAAGGTAGGGTAAAAGGATTCAGGTAAACTTGTCATGATGCGTCATTTGAAAAGTAAAAAATGGATTTCTTAATGTTAAAGGATAACATTTTTTTAATCACTTGAAACGAACAAGACAAGTGGCATTGTACTAAGTTCATACTGTAGAAAAGACCATTGTATTTTTTGCCCAATACAAATGCAGATGTGTCATCCGCAAACAATACTATTTTCAAAATCGAAAAGCAATTAATAATATCAGTTATACAGACTAAGAATAGCAACGTAACAGTCCCATGTTTGAACGCTGGGGAGATCATCAGAGTATGGGCGCCATACTGGAGAGAACCGAGGCGTAAAAGACTTGAAACCTGTTAGTGAAGTAGGACGAATTTCTTTACTTAATTTATTCCTGCGACAAAGATATTGGTTTTCCGGACCAACGGCTTGCTTTGCAGGTAAAATCAGGCGGCTTTTGGGAACGTAGGCATAGACAGAAAGCAACATTTCTTCATCGACTAAAGCATGGCTACCGGTTTTCTCTGGCAATAAATCAGAGCCAGAATTGTAGTTGCTCAGAGCAAATGACGATTTATTGATTTGGTAAGCAACGCATAACATCGCTAACAATTCGTATTGTTATGACGTATTTTGGGGGGCATTGAGATATTTCAGACACTTACATTACATTACATAGCCCGTTTGACAACCAGTTTTCTGAAATTATGATGTCCATTTAGCAGGTACGGTTCGCCAACGTTGTAAATGTAATTGTAAAGACAAATTTATATAGAGGCGCCAACTTGGACCACGCTACACTTTTCAAGACCAACAATTGTGACCACTTTTAACAAAGACTTTTAGTGGGTTGGTAAACTGTTTAATCATAAATGAGCCCAATAACACCCTAACTGAAAGCAACAATTAAGGACATCTTCCTAGGGATCATTGCGCATGCTCTGCAGACCATGTGTCAAGTATCAGCAGTGTTTGGCGTAGGACACTTGGAATATTTCAAGCGTGTTATAATGTTCATAGGGAAAACATTTCCCGTATATCCTGGAATTTCAATGATATGCGCACTAATCAGAAGCCATAAAGTATCCGTGATCCGTGAGTGGTTGCGTTACCTGGTATTGCTGCAGAACTGGCTAGGAAAGTGTTGGAATTTTAAATTTGTATAAGTTTTGTCTTTCTGTGCTTACATTTGGCATCTCCCTTTACTGTTTTGCATGCATTGTTATCGTTCTCTTTGTTTGGTCGGTTCTTAGCGCACTTGTGAGTTTCTTTGAAAGCGATTTGCATGTTGCCAGATACATACATAATGCAAAGTTGTTCGATTGCTTTGCACTAACATTTATTACTCACTTGCCTATTTATTTAATTTCTTGCTTTGCTGTAGATTCTACTCGTGAAGTTCGACTCCGATCTGAGGACGGTTTTCGTTGATGTTTAGATTTAGTATGGGCAAGCACTTAGCGATCCAGCGAAAGAGCTGCAACGAAACTTCCGAGTACAGTATCGACGAATTAATTGACCATTCTTCATGAGAGCTCCTCCAGGAGAATCGCCAGGAAGCAGAAGTAGCGCCTCTGATTGGTGTTCACTGTGAGAGGCGCTTTATAAATTTATAAATACAATACAAAGTGTAGGTCTTCTCTGACTAGACCAAGTGTTTAAGTGTCCTGTTCCATAATGAAAGGAAGCCGCTCGAATTTAAATAAAGCTTCTGACATTATCCGGTTGTCCCAGTTAACCTGAAAAGCTTTCTCGTCAAGATCTCCAAACATCATTAATCATCCTCACATACGGTCATTTTTCGTTGATGGTGGTCAATGGATAGGACAGCGGGAATAATTGCAAGCTGAACAATAAATGTTTCAGCTATCGTTTCCGAGCACTGTAAATTGTCAAAGTAGTATTATAATCCATTAGAATGCACACGACTGGACAAGCTTCCCTTAAAGACGATCACTTTCGGAAATTGAGAAACATAATTACACAGAACTTTTATAGGTGATCCGTGGTAGAATGTGACCAACTATGAAGAAGTGTCTCTATTGTGTTTCTTAATAAATGGCGGCAAATTTAATTCAACGAGTTAATGCAATTTCAAAGCGCATTCAATATTTAACGACGAGTGATTTGAACTCATTTCGTGAGCAGTTCCAAGAATCTCAGGTTATAGTTAAATTGGAAACATAGCTCCAAAGTTTTCCGTGTGATTATGACCCATATATGTATAATATATACATGTATGTATAATGTATATATATGTTACAGTGAATGTGTATTATCGGGGAATGTGTATATACCATAAAATTTTTAGGTTATATGTATATTCCCTGATTCACTCGGGTAATGCATACATTCCCTGAAAAACCAGGGTATATACATATACCCTGAAATGTTCGAGTGATTTCTAGGCCCTGTACACTTACCCTGACTACAATAACACATTAAGCCAGATTTCTATACACATACCCTGAAAATTTCAGAGTAGGTGTGTTACATCTACTGTTACATTTCACATATCCATACACATACCCTGAAAATTTCAGGGTATGTGTAACATTTACTGTTACATTTCACACTGTGTGATAGGCATCTACCAAACCGGCAGATTACCTTAACCGCCACATCTTAACCGCGGTTCACAGAGCAATTTCTTCATCTTTGGAGACGTCAGCATCCAGTAGAAGCTCGTTTTCTCTGAGTTTATATTTGTTTCTGATTTGGTTCTGTTGCCACTTCACCTGACGCTGGAGAGTTGTCTATACGGTCGAAGTATAATCTGCATGATGTCAACTGCTGAGTTGATAGGCTTTGTAGACAACGGACGAAGAGCAAAGTATTCGTTCAGATGATTTTGGTATACCATGATCCATTTGTGATGTCCACTATAGGCATGGACTGCATATCAATCAGGTCCACCTGTCCACGTGAGCCATAGTCCATCATCACTCGTTATGTTGGCGTAGCCTACTTGACAGTCAATACATAAAACAAACAGATGTACATGCTTCAAAGTTCTTGTGAAATGTAACAGTAGATGTTATACACATACCCTGAAATTTTCAGGGTATGTGTATAGAAATCTGGGTTAATGTGTTATTGTAAAGCTTTTCAGGGTAAATGTATAGAAATCACTCGAAAATTTCAGGGTTTATGTATATACCCTGGTTTTTCAGGGAATGTATACATTCCCCGAGTGAATCAGGGAATATACATATAACCTATAAATTTCAGGGTATATACACATTCCCTGATAATACACATTCACTGTAACATATACAATACATACGTATTATAATTATATTTGTAATCGTCTTTGCTGAAGGTTGCTGAAAGAGTAGGCCATTCTTCGAAAATTCAACTTGGATGTTGTGCTATTGGTTAGATTTCGTTTATCAAAATCGAAAAAGAAGAGACAGGTTGATACTTTTCTGAAGTTCAAAGTGTTTTTAACAACGATGTACAAACAATATAATATAATGCAACGATAGACCACGTTAATAGCAGATTGCGGGAAATTCATTGCTGAAATGTCATGAACTGTTAACATAGATTATCAATAAGAACAAGTATTATTATAAGCAACTACTTATAAGAATCCATTTAAGACAAACAATTGTTTGAAAAGACCAAGTAGAAAGTAGCAAAATTAGTACAACATGCACCAAATAAGAACACTGAAATCCGGTAAACGGAAAGAAAATGTAACCAACAGTCACATTTAGGCGTAATTTTTCATAAAAAATATTTAAATTATATTTTGAAGTTAAATAAAAGATCCAAACACCTATAAACACATAAGACATATATAGACTATATAGAAGATAACTGGCCACAGACAATCGGCACATAGTAGACCAGCACCAGGTCAAGACACTATTGACCAGGTCAAGACACTATTGACCAGGTCAAGACACTATTGACCAGGTCAAGACACTATTGACCTGGTGCAATCTATCAGCTATGTATGCCGTTGTGTTGCTTTTTCGATCACACTCACTAGATCTGCCAACTCAATCTGGTAGAGTCTGTAGAAGCCATGCCTCGGGATTATTGTGATCCTGAAGTTCAGTAATCCAACAAGCTTTCCAAACTATTACATAAGTGATATTCACTTCTCTAATGGTCTGGAAAACTATAAAGATCGCGAGAATAGAAGCCTCGTTGATTTAGACACTACACGTGTCTTTACCTTCACAGTTGAGTATCCTGATTTTCAATCTTCTTTCTGGCTACAACTATCTTTACTAACGAATAAATAAATTCGATAATTTCAGCTGCCGTCATTATTGATACTCCAAGCCAAAGATTCAACGATCCACCGAGATTTGAAGTTAATGTATTCCATGATACCGCTGGAATGTCCTTCACCAACTGCACAAGTCTCTGACTCATTTTAACCGTGACTTGAAGGAAGTTCTGTTCAATCAACTGCAATTTCCGAAGTTCCTCAATGGTTTCTGCGTCGCTTTGACCATCAGAGTTGTTAAGAATCTTCTCGTAGGCCACAAATTTCTCACGATATCGGTCATCGTTGCGAATATAGACATCGTAAAAGGCCAAGTGATAGTGGATGTTTGGCCAATGAGCTGAAGAACTAACGATGTCGTACAGTGTTTCAGAACACGGGTCAGGACAGTCGCATATGTCTTCTATGGGAGCAAAATACCATGAGCAATTCAATAAACTCCAAAAGATTTCTGTGAAACCTCCGTGCTCTGTAAGCATCTGTGGATTCTCAAGATGTTTTGTGATGTTAACACAGAACGTGTAGTTACCCATTTGCAATTCAACGTCAGTAAAATATTCGTAGTGATCGAGACAGCCACATCTTTTTATGACCTGGCGTTGTCTACATAGACTGATGCACAGTCGTTGGTCGTATGGAGGCGAATTTTCTTCTTCCAGAAGCATTCGTTGTCTATCGCTGCAGTTTCCGTAGGGATGGGACAATCTCGTAATATTGTTTTGTTTAACGTCGATAGAGACACTTGTACCAGGATATACGTAAACTGCGACACGGTGATCTGGTTTCGTGCCTTTCGGGTGAATCATTACTTTGATCCCGGTACCAGAATTAATTGTAATTGAATCGAAATACGAATCTATGAGTTTTGGCATTAAGTCGTTTATAAATATTACTGCAGAAATTGCAGCAGCTGTGCTATTTGGTGCAAGAGTTGTGCACAACTTAAGCGGCTTGTTCAATTTTGAAACTTTGTCACAATTCATTCTAGTGATAAAATCCCATTCATAGAAATATGAAGCAACTATCAAATCGTTTTGTTTTGCCTTGCCATTGAATTCTTCTAAAAAAGGAATGTTGGCATTAAACGTGTCTATCAACTTAAGAAAATTCCACAATTCCTCATTGTTCTTCAGTTCATCAGGAGCTTGGTCCTTAATAAATTTGATCTTTTGCAAGAATATATCGTATAACTCATGAAACTGCTTTTCGTCCGCTATCGAAACCAAATTGCAGATTGTCACATCCGGAAAGTTCGGTTGACTTGGAACCCATAAGAAAGTATTCGTAACTCCATAGTTGCAGTAATTGATGGCAAGGGTAATGACTTGGAATAAAAGCATTGAAAAACAAGCAAGCAATGCCACCAACCAAAATATTCTCACAATTCGACTGTGAGATTTTATAGTACGACTGACGCCCTTGATGCTTGTGCTCTCTCCAAATTTTCGTAACTCTTGTCTTATTTCTTCCATCTTTTTAGATACGTACATAGAAGAAAGCAACTGTTAAATGACGCTTGAGCATAAATTTATAAAAGAGCAAAAATTATGTTCTGAAAGATAAAATAAAATACACGGTCATTTTTCGAGATTTCGCGTATGGACTTAAGGTCCAATGATCAGAGTTTCGCAGATATCGATTTTGTGATTGAGCTGACAATTTTCTCTTCACTTGCTTGATGTAGAAGCCCTCTTGAATTGAGAAGACTAAACTGTAAAATTCTATTTGGATATTTCTGACGAACTGATCACTGTTACAGACAAACATACAAATGTTCCATCGTAGAGAAGGAGAGGACGAAGACAAACGGAACACGGAGTCAACTCTTGAAGCTAAAGCGCATTGGCTCAGATCGAGCAAATTAATCGATGCAGCGGGTTTTTAAATCGTCTTCACATTTACTCAATTGAACTGCGACATAAAACTTTATTCTCGGAAAACTAGACAATAAAACCTTCGCATTGGTAGACAGTCTTAAGCAAGTAGCACGATCCTTTAGTGTAGGTTATCCAATAATCCAACAGTTAGATTGTCTGCAGTCTCAGAACGAGATAGACGTGATTTGCCTCTTCTTTCCTGGTTTATCTAGCAGTAAAGTAGGTCTCACCGTTCAAGAGACCAACATGCCTTTGTCACCGCATTCTTTCACCCCATTCAGCGGTGATACTGAATTAGCCTATGTGCAAATAACACGAGTATATCTACGTAAGCTTACGTCTCTGAATGTATTTAGTCTGCATGTCATTCGAATCGTTTAATCCTACGCTTCGCTGATATGTGTTTTGCTGACAAAGACATCTGCAGATCATTCGTTTTATTGAAGTGTCAGATATAATAGATAAACGGACCAAACGTCTGCCTTGTGAATCTAACATACAATGGAGACGTTTGGATCGAATCGGCCAACAAAGAAAGCAGTTTCCTGCAGCGAGTAACGCATGTTTACTTGTTTTCATTGTCTTTGGTACTGAAATACCATGAGAATCGTGGTTGTTTAAAACAGGTGGTGCATTATTGATTTTATCAGCGGTGCATGGCCACTTTGCAATGGAGCATCAGCTACCGATCTTTGGAGAAAGAGGGAATGAGACAGAGGCAGGGACACAGGGCAATAAGAGTGAACGGATTTGTAAGAAGAGGGAGAGCGATGGAAAAGGGAGGGAGAGGATGTGGAAAAAATTGATCGCGAAAGGTGAGGGATGATTAGAAGGGAGCTTTGAAGGAGGGAGGGGAGAGAAAGAAGGAGAAAGATTGGGAGAGACAGCGATAGGAAAGAAAACAGCAGAAAAAGAATCCTAGTGCAGATATTCTTCGCTTGCAGACTATTTGATTAGAAAGCGATTAACTAGCCTGAAATGCGCATGTTGCATGTTCTCTACTGTGGTTTCTTTTGTAATATTCTGCTAGAGACCAAATTCACCTGGGCAAAGCGAGGCCTTCCTCAATTTCATGGGTGAAGACAACTGCAAGGCTAAAGTAGTGGAGACCGACATTGAGGTAGCGATCCTAAGGTGGTGGACAAGGGTATGGTAATCATTCAGTGTATCCTATCACAAGGGCGACTTCAAAAGGGCGACTATCAAAAAAGCGCATTCAAAACGGCGCCGCTTAAAATGGCGATTGTTTATAAGGGCGCTGATCAAAAGGGCGCGCAATGAAAAGGGCGCGCTATCAAAAGGGTGACAAATAGGGGGAGTACACTTAGCTATCCGATATTCAGTGCACTTCCAAATTATCGTTTCTTTTATTGTGTTTTCAAGTCTGAATGTACAGCCATCAACCATTAACATATCTCGAATTTTGTTGCTCCTTACAAATTCTAAGATCATTCTCAAACTTTTCCATAAACGCAATTTTCATGAACTGGGCCTACAACCGACATCTGTTGTAACACTTGCGAGTCATAAAGCAGCGCTGTAAGTTTTTCGTTTAAACCCTTCATATGTATACAGTGAAATATCGCCCCAACAGAGTAAATAATGTCGTAGGTAAACTACCGTAGGTGCATGAAAGGATTGACTGGAGTCAATGTTATACAACTATGCGTATGCGCGTTATTTACTTTGTGCCTTTGGCTTTGAACTACTGTGACCTTTCTGGAATTCCCTCTGATGTAACTTGCGTTAAACTGTATTTCACGTTGCTACATTTTTTGATATTGTCACTTTCAAATGGAAGCTGGATTGATGAAAAAAATTGTTTCCGTAACTGGAAGTGGAATCGATTAAAACATCGCTGTGTTTAAATAGAAGCTGAATTGATCGAAATATTTTTACCCAGGTAATGACATGGAATAAAAGTACTAAAAAACAGGCAAGCAATGCCACCAACCAAAATGTTCTCATAACTCGACTGTGAAATTTTATAGTACGACCCACGCCCTTGATGCTTGAACCCCCGCCAAACTTTCGTAACTATTTCTGTAATTTTGTTCTATCACAGTTATATCTAGTCGAGTGTAACTGTGAAATAATGACTATACGTAAATGATAAAAATTAATATGTTTGTTGAAGGCTTAATAAAATTACGGCCCTTCAACTACATTCAGCGTTTGCTAAGGCATTCAGAATCGATTACTTTGAGTGTTTTAATAATCCGTTTTCCGTTGTATATAGAGTTTATTTTGCCATTCAAACAAAATCATTGTACTTGCTTGATTAAGAAGGCATCTTGACACGGAAAGACTACACTGCTCAAGCAAGTCCCTGGGATTAAAAAAAACAATTTACAGCATTATCTGGCTGTCCCGTTTAAACTGAAAGACTCTCTCGTCAATATCTCTAGGCATTATTAGTCATCTTCACCTACGATCATTTTTCGTTTAGTGTGAACAGTGGAATGCGAAAGGACAGCAGGAATAATTGCAAACTTGAAAATAAATGTTTAAATTATCGTTTGCAGAGCACTGTGTGTTGTCAAAGTAGGATTATAATTACATTAGCGCCACCCACTAGAATGGTGCAGAAAAGACGATCAGTCTTCACGCGCGTTCGGTAATTGAAAAACAATGATCTGCGGAAGAAACTACTTATAGACATCAACTTAAGAAAAAAAATGTTTCAAAAGACCAAGTAGAGAGTAGCTAAATTATTTACTGATGCACCAAATCACAACACCGAAATCCGTTAAACGGCATGAACACCTATAGACAACAGTCACATTTAGGCGTAAATTTTCATAAAAAATATTCAAATTAACATTTTGAATTAAATAAATGATGCACACACCAATAAACACATAAACTTTAAATAGAAGATAACCACACACAGACTATCTTGGTCCAGAGACTCGACAATATGCAACCTGTCAGCTATGTGTGCCGTTGTGTTGCTAATTTCGAGCACACTCACAAGATCTGCCAATGTTTCCATAATTTGGTAGAGTCCGTTAAAGCCATGCCTCGAGATTATCATGATGCTGAAATTAAAAATTTCAACAAACTTTTCAAACTACTACTGAAGCGATATTCACTTCTCTAATAATTTGGAATGCTATAAAGATCTCGAGAAGTAAAAGCCTCATTGAGGTTGTCACATTATGATTAGTCTTTAGGAACGGTCAATCTCTTAGCATTTGTGCTGACAGTTGACATTGTGTATGTGTGTAAAGCATCCTAGAAGGAGTTTGCTACTGACGATGCTCTGGAAATTGTCGTAATTACAATAAAACTTGCATATTCTACGTCTTGCGTAGTCTTAAACCAAATATTACGCATGTCATAAACTTCACAAATGGGTATCCTGATTATCACTTTCTTTTCTGGCTACAGCTGTCATTACTAACGAATAAATCAATTCGATGATTTCAGCTGCCGTCATAATTGATACTCCAAGCCAAAGATTCAAAGATCCACCAAGATTTGAAACCAATGTATTCCAAGATACCTCTGGAATGTCCTTTACCAACTGCACAAGTCTCTGACTCATTTTAACCGTGACTTGAATAAAATTCATTTCAATCAATTGCAATTTCCGGAGTTCCTCAATGGTTTCTGCATCGCTTTGAAAATCAGAATTATTTCGTATCTTCTCGTAGGCCACAAATTTCTCACGATATCGGTCATCGTTGCGAATATACACATCGTAAAAGGCCAAGTGATAATGGATGTTTGGCCAATGAGCTGATGAACTAATGATGTCGTACTGTGTTTCAAAACACGGCTCTGGACAGTCGCATATGTCCTTTCTAAATGTAGGCCTATCTAGTCTGCCTATGTCATGCGAGCTATTGAAACCCACGCTTCTTGATGAGTCAGCCATAATAGATAAAGGGGTCATTAATTTGTTTTGTTGGTAAACCGGTTTCTTCCATGCGAATCGGTCGACACAAAGGTAGTCTTCTGCAGCGAGTGAAGCATATCAACCGCTTTTCATGGTCTGTGGTTATGAAAGAGAGCGAACACTGGGTTGTTGAAAAACAATAATAAGGGAATTAAGAGATAAAAGAAGTGAAGGAGGAGGGAAGAAAATTGGAGGATGTGTAGGATGAGGAGAGCATTGAAAATTGGAGGAAGTGTAGGATGAGGAGAGCATAGAAAATTGGAGTATGTGTAGTATGTGTAGGATGAGGATAGACTAATGAGCCAGACATGAGCATTGGACATTCCCAGCATCAAATCGAATAAGTATTGTATGTAATAATGTACAACGTATCTGAAGTTCATCAATGATTCTAGTACATCGAGCGATTCAATGAGAATGAGAAGCTGACACAGCTTACCAAGACATCCCATGTTAACATCAACAAGTTGCACTGTAATTGTAAATGCCCAACAGTCAAACCTGACAATGAATTGTCAAGTCAATTGGCCGGCAATACTTAGTACATGCATAATAAAATATACAGCTCAAGTCATTCGAAACCGTTTTATAAACACCCTTAAATACGCTTAGTGAATGTAAGTCACGTAAATTTGTATTAATAGAGTTCCATAACTGCGGGCCTTTACTAGAAAGGAGAAATATCGGAAATTTGTTCTGCAGATAAATTCGATTCTTCTGCTCATAAATTATGTGGTGTTATAATCGCGCATTACAGCATTCTCCGTAAATTAGTTACTAAATAGTGTGGCAAGCATTTCCAGATGGTGCCGATACATTAAGATTGTCAAATGGAGTCTATGTAGGCCCTATCGTAAATTGTTGTTAATTTCTGGGATTTAAAAAGACGAGCTCTCGGTTGCATAGTGGAGCCTAGAGATAATTCTGATTGCCCTTGTGTGTAATAAAAATGTATGCTTAACCTTACACTGATAACACTGGACAACAAATTTTAACTTTTTTTGCCTCCGAAATATTTTTAGCTGTTTTATATAGAATTTGGCACGCTGAATCCAGTGGTGTTCTCAGAATTTTTTTTATCGGGTAAGGTTTGTGAGAAAAATGGTTCGCCAGATTTTAAATGAAATGCAGAAATTTACTTAATGCATACATTTACAATATAATATATTCGTTTATTGGTAAGAAACAGGTAGACACACCGCTATCTGATACATAATAGTAGCCTAATAGAAAAGTTTAAAATGAGTATGGTGTTTTTAGTCGTATACAATGTCAGATTAGCCTATATCACCAAGAGAACTTCTATATAGGGCTCTGGGGATAAACTGTCTATCGTCTTTCGGAGGCAATGTGTAGTTATGTGGACGGGGTCGTAGATGATATTTGATGGTAACAACAGGAGGAAATAGTCCTCGAAGAACATGGTGGTCACATCTGATGACGGCAGCCAAGAGACGTTCGTCAGCCTGTTTGGCCATATCCTCTGCCGTAAGAGAATCATCCTTGAGGTACCCCGTTCTTCGTAATCTTCTCAGAAATCTTTCAACTCTAGCTCGATCATCTGCCGAAGTGAAACCCCACCAGGAAGGAGCAGCATACATTATTCTAGCCACTGTGGTGGCGCGAGTCACCTCTTGCAGGGCCATTGGCGGCAATCCATGTGATCTCAGGATGCGCAATGCATGAAGCGATCCTGAGCTGGCAGCCAAGATCTCATCCACATGAGATGTGACACGAAGGTCTGACCGAAGGGTGACTCCAAGAATCTTCAGCGTCGAGACTCGAGTCAGTCCATCAACGGGTTCCGGGATAGGTCCACCGGCTCGACGCAGGACTATCATTTCTTTTGTCTTGTCACTGTTCAGTCGAAGGTTGTTCAGGGTGGCCCAGCGTGTGACAGCGTGTAGTTCTTCTCCGATTGTGTCACGCATCGACGCCCCGATTAATAAGTACGTATCATCAGCGTACTTTACGATGCGGTTCTCGGAATTTTGTGCTTTTAGGTCAGAGGCGTTGACGATGTAATTGGATGGTCCAATCCCCGATCCCTGGACGATACTTGCGTTGATGGACCTGACTGAGGACAGCCTCCCCTGAAATCGCGTAACGTGCCCTCTGTCCTTGAAAAAGTTGAGAATCCAATTGTATATTGTATCAGGTATGTCCAGACTTGAAAGCTTGCACGCTAGGGTTGAATGACGGACCGTGTCAAAAGCTTTAGAGAAATCCAACGATATGATTGAGACATGGTTATTGTTCTTGAGAAGTGAAGTGACATGGTGCAGAATGGAAATTACGGCGGAAGTTGTTGAACCAGTTGGTCTGAAGGCATACTGGTCGTCAATGTACTTGTCATTTATTTTTTGGACATTTTAAAACTGAACAACCGCTGATTTGCGTTTGTATTCAATGTCAGAAGCCTCTCTGATCAATGTCAAACAGTAATTAGACAGCATACTAGTGTTCCACACACCCTGGAGTCGTTTTTCCATTGTGGCAATGTCCTGATGAAATCGTTCGTCATGTTAATCGCTGACATCACGAAGATTTGCTGGGAAAAATCCAGACGGGAATGAAATAAACGTATATTTAGTAACATCCATCAGATGCAATGCGTGAACTATCTTTTCAACCAACTGAATATAATTTGGTGATTTGTTATTGCCGAGAAAGTTAACGTCCTTCAAGGACTGCCACCCATTTGACTCAATATTGTTCACGAAGCCACGAAGACTGAATTATGCGTTTCTGGAAAGAGGATCCTCGAGTGGTTTTGGTCTGGATAGTAGCCATCTTCCACCGTCTCCGGCTACGTTTTATCGACGACGGACGAAAAACCAGACGGAGTTGGGAGGAGAAACTGGAGAGCGTTGGTTTTATATGTTGCTATAATTATGCGTTCATCTTGGGCTGCAGGAAAAATCGTTGTCGTTAAACGCGGCGCCAAGGCTCAGCATGAAATAGTATCTGGAGGAGAAAAGACGACCCAGCAAAAAGCCGACTCCGAAAACCATTAACTGCTCGTATATACATTGAATGTTTGTTGTTTTATTCCGGACGTAGGAGCGGCTCTTGTTTCCTACACTAAATATTATTGTAATGGCGCCTTTCAAGTTACTGAAATAATTACTCTTACAACTACTACTACTTCTGCTAGGGCTGATGCTACTGCTCTGTTCTTACCATTATCATTATTTTTAACCAGTACAACTACCACTGCTACTGCTGATTGTACTGCTACTGCTGCTGCTGCTGCTGCTACTGCTACTGCAACTGCTACTGTTACTGTTACTGCTACTGCTACTGTTACTGCTACTGCTACTGCTACTGCTACTACTACTGCTACTACCACAACCACTATCTCCACCGTTGCTGCTACCATCACTACCATTATACTACCACTGCTATAACTGCTACTACCAATACTACTACAACAGTCACTACTACTATAATAACAGCTACTACCACTGAGACTACTGTTAAAGGGGATATTTACGCTCTTTTTCTTTGGTGTTGTTATCCTCGTCAACGTTCTCCTTCACCTTCTGGCCAAACCTTTTCCTGATATAGCCCAGAAGGGTGAAAGCGAGAACAAAATGCAATGGTCCTTCGAATGCAAGGACTCGACAATGAACACCTAGAACATCAAATGCAGCTCACTGTCTCAATCACTCAGGTAAGTTTAATAAAGGTGAGATAGGGTTAATGTTAAGGTAAGAATCTTACCTGCTCAACATTGTTCTTCCTGAAGCCAGCCTCTACTCTGGTAACATCCTCATGCGGTACATTCGAGTTCGCTCCATTCCAGTCTTTTGTGTCATATCGTGCCCTAAGACTATAATAGGTTAATGATAAGGTTAATGAAGGCAATATTGTTGTTACTGTCACTACGTAACCATCATGTATTCGTTACGTCAGTGACAGTCTGATCATTAATATTTATACATTTACTTAAATTATTAGAAGTTTACAAAATTTCAGAATTTTTGGTGTATCATTATGGCTGGATTTTAATAAGTCATAATATTTGTCACTGACGTAACATTGAAAAGTACAAATCAAATTTCTTCTGCCACAGTCGTCGTTATAAATTGTCAGAGTTTAACTTGTCGTTACCAAGTCCTCTATCCAAATGTCTTCTTTGTCAACCAACTGCTGCAGTTATTTACAAAATAAACCTTTCAATATTTCTGTCGCACAAAACATGTCAACATCATGTAAGATGGCATCATCATCATCATCATAATACCTTTATTGTAACATCATCATCATTATCCTCGTCAACGTTCATTCATTCGGCCAAACCTTTTCCTGATCATGTAAGCGAGAGCCCCCAATGGTCCTCCGATGCAAGGACCGACAATGAACAAGAATTATCACTGTCTCATCATCATTTTAATAAAGGTGAGATAGGGTTATGTTATAAGAATCTACCATAACATTAACCTACCTAAGATACGGCAAGGTAAGACTATAATAGGTTAACTAAGGTTAATGAAGGCAATGTTGTTGTTATTATTATTATTATTGTTATTATTGCGATCATCATCATCATCATCGCATCATCATCATCATCATCATCATCATCATCATCATCATCATCGTCATCATCATCGTCATCGTCATCATCGTCGTCATCATCGTCGTCAAAATTATCATCATCATCATTGTTACGATGTATTCATCTAATTACCATAAATCAATCGATGGTGCTGAGCGATCACTAATCGTCTCAGGGAAGGAGGTTCGAACCCTTACTCTCCACGGCCATAGATCAAACTAATGGGCTACTGTGTCCACTCAAGTGCTCAGGTAAGATTGGGTAAGATAAGGTAGATGAAGGCACTGCATTGCAATTGTCCGTGTAGATATCTTTTTGTCTCTCTGTATCTCTGTCTGTCCGTCTGTCTGTGTCTCTTTGTCTCTCTCTCTGCCTCTGTCTCTGTCTGTATGTATGTCTGTCTGTCTCTGTCTCTCTGTCTCTCTGTCTCTCTGTCTCTCTGTCTCTCTCTCTCTCTCTCTATTATATATATATATATATGTCTATGGTATTACATATATATATATATATATCTCTATATATCTCTCTCTCTCTCTCTATATATATATATGTATATAATTATATTATATATATATATCATATATATATAGCGTCTGAAATATATGTATATATATATATATATATATGGTGTCTTTAGCCAAACCCATTACTTCATTTTGGTGTCACGACAACTCGTCGAACGACATTTCGTCTACGACACTTCGTCGAGCGACAATTCGTCGAACGACATTTCGTCTACTAAGTTATTTGATATTGTCACTTTAAAATGGAAGCTAGATTGATGAAAAAAACTGTTTCCCGAAATGGAAGTGGGATTGATGAAAACATTCCTGTGTTGAAATAGAAGCTGAATTGATCGAAATAATTTATCGCGTAAAACTAAGCTGGAAATCAACCTGGATGCATGGATGAAAATAGGTTTCCATTCAACAGAAGCTGGATTGATGAAAATAATCTTGTCAGTAATTAGAAGCTGGATTCCTGAGAATATGTAGCACGTTTTAGCGAAACTATAAGAAAGCGGCCTCTGTTGATTAGCCGTAATGGATACATATACACTAGTAGACGAAATGTCGTTAGACGAATTGTCGTAGACGAAGTGTCGTTATACGAAATGTCGTTCGACGAGTTGTCGCGGAACCCTTCATTTTAACCGCCCAACCTGTTCATGCTCACCCTCGTGCAATTTGCCACCGTACTTGATTAATGGATGCTAATGCTCTTCCCCTGTGTTGGGCCCTCGGGCTTTCTCCGTGGCTGGTCCGTGGAATTGGAACTGCTGCCCAATTACAGTTCGTTCGTTCAACTCTTTGATTGCATTCAGGTACAAACTTAACACTCATCTGCTTCGGCTTCAACACCCTCCCTAGGCTGGCTTCTGGTTTCTCCCATCTATCGGATTCGACCTGGCTTTTGCTCCATTGTCTTGGACAATTGTGATAACGGCGATACAGAAATCATTGTAAAATTATATCCAGTGACGTCAGAGAATTGTGACGTCATGAGACAATCAGAAACGTAGAATAATTGGCGTCAGTTTTGTAACCATGGAAACCATTGTGTTGTGGCGCTCTGGTACAGTAATCGCTGACATTATTTTATGTTACTGTGGCCACAATGGTCCAAAGCGTAATTGAGTAAAGTACGGCAACCTAGGATTCTAAGGGCGAATCGATTATAACGCAACAGCACGTCTGCTCACCTTTATAGGGCGAATACCACGCTTAAAAGAGGTGTGGAATTATTTCGAAAAGTCTTTAATGTTCATAAAACATCTAAAAAATTTCCAAAATGTTGTGATATCATAGACGATAGTAAGAGCCTATTTGAGGTGTCCAATTAACGGCGTTGATGCCGTCTCAGTGTGAATAAATATAAGCAGGGACTGCGCACAAATAATTTCTATACGGAACAGATAGAAGGAAATAACATTAACACGGAACACATAGAAGGAAATAACATTAACACGGAACACAGAGAAGGTTAGAGTTTTTATTACTTGGGTAAATACCCCTTAACTTTCTTGTCTTTCCAAATACGAAAAAATCTCTCAACTTAGGCTAAAACAGGTCCTAAATTTACGACGGCAGATGTTGAGTCGATAGGCCTGTCGGCTTGCCCAGACTGGAGCATTTACTGGGACCCCCTACCTTGGTCCCTGATATGGGATCGTGGGTCCCTCGTGCGTCCATACGATGGGCTGGCGGGGATAAGGCATGCAAGTTCCCACGGGTGTTTCTGATACCCGTAAGACCTGGGTTGTGGCAGCGATGAATTGCCGCCATGGGGCTGCCAATCGACAATGACTTCTAAAACATCTGGCGCTAGATAAAGGACCTCCGGAAAATCCTCGTACTGGCTTCCAAGCGAGCTTAACACGTGTCACACTCACGTTTTCTGACTCATGTTCATAGTTTGTTTATGTTTTAATTAAGCTGTTATTGTTTAAGTAACTGTCATTGTTTTAATTAAGCAGTTATTGTTTAAGTTACTGTTCATGTTTTAATTAAGTAGTTATTGTTTAAGTACCTGTTCATTTTTTTAATTAAGCAGTTATTGTTTAAGTTACTGTTCATGTTTTAATTAAGTAGTTATTGTTTAAGTACCTGTTCATGTTTTAATTAAGCAGTTATTGTTTAAGTACCTGTTCATGTATTAATTAAGCAGTTATTGTTTAAGTACCTGTTCATGTTTTAATTAAGCATTAATTGTTTAAGTACCAAAGTGTTTATGGCCTTTATGGCCACTGGAAAAGAGCCTATATGGCCACAGAAACGATTTAATTAAAAGGCCACTGAAAAGAGCCTATATGGCCACCGAAAAGAGTCTATATGGCCACCAAAAAGAGTCTATATGGCCACCGAAAAAGATTTAATTAAAGGCCACCTAAATGAGCCTATATGGCCACCAAAAAGATTTAATTAAAGGCCACCTAAATGAGCCTATATGGCCACCAAAGGATTTAATTAAAGGTCACCTAAATGAGCCTATATGGCCACCAAAAAGATTTAATTAAAGGCCACTAAAAAGAGCCTATATGGCCACCGAAAAGAACCTATATGGCCACCAAAAAGAGCCTATTTAAAGGACATAAATAGCCTTGAAAGATACATTTATGGCCACAAAAGATTATTAATGGCCACCAAAATGAGTCTATTTGACCGCCAAAGAGAGCTTATGTGGCAACCGAAAAGAGCCTTAAAGAACGAATTTTAGCTCACGTTAAGTTATCAAATGAGGCTTACGGCACTGCAGCGGTTGGAAATCAGGATCAATACAGTCTTCTGTTTCCTTTGTCACAGTTTCACCAACGTCTCCGATGGTCAAAACAGCCCGTGGATTGGGTAGGCCTACAGAAAGGCTATCATCATGAGGCAGTGGTCTTAGTGCCGATGGAAGATTAGGATATTCAATTGGCCTCGTGCTTTTGGAGGAATGGCCCAAAACATTTGTCAAAAAGAAATAACAGTTTGAAACATGATTTTTAGCTCCCTTCATGTCATTGGAATAGCAAATGGCATAGACGGCCGAGAACCAGTAATCCATGCTCTGAGATTGACTGCGCAAGATGTGCAACAAATTTGAGGTATCCAACCTTTATCCTGGTCGCCAACCTTACAATTCATATGCTTTCTTAACAAGGGAATTATCGCCTTCTTTTGAGATTTTTAAGTGAACTCGTTGTAGCACAACGGCTGGGTGTCACGACAACTCGTCGAACGACATTTCGTCTACGACACTTCGTCGAGCGACAATTCGTCGAACGACATTTCGTCTACTAAGTTATTTGATATTGTCACTTTAAAATGGAATCTGGATTTATGAAAAGAACTGTTTCCCTAAATGGAAGTGGGATTGATGAAAGCATTCCTGTGTTGAAATAGAAGCTGAATTGATCAAAATAATTTTTCACGTAAAAATAAGCTGGAAATCAACCTGGATGCATGGATGAAAATAGGTTTCCATTCAACAGAAGCTGGATTGATGAAAATAATCTTGTCAGTAATTAGAAGCTGGATTCCTGAGAATATATAGCACGTTTTAGCGAAACTATAAGAAAGCGGCCTCTGTTGATTAGCCGTAATGGATACAGATACACTAGTAGACGAAATGTCGTTATACGAATTGTCGTAGACGAAGTGTCGTTATACGAAATGTCGTTCGACGAGTTGTCGCGGAACCCAACGGCTGTTGGTGCATACATGTATACGTTACATTTCGAACTCAACTTGCTACTCTAACGTTTGAAAAACAGAAAATAATTGCCATAATGGTGAACCCATATATTTATTCTTAAGTATGCTCCATGCTATTTATGCCCGTTGATTATCAACATACGTATAAACTACATCAACGCGTCTGTGTATATAACCTCCTTTTATAGCCTGTCCTGCCAACATCTTTCATGACTAAGCATGCTGGGCATGCCCAGGCATGCCTAAGTCTTACATTTACATTGCAACCTGCACTGAGTGCATGTCCAGGCATGCCTGGAATACACAAAACACTGCACCTTGTGGGCAGCATATAAGAAGACTGAAAATGCGAAAAAATTCCAAAAATGGGCTATATAAAAAAATATACGTGATAGGAAATGTTCAAGTCATTTTCTTGATCAGCAGCCAAAAATAGATAAGGTACACCCAACAGTTTTCAGGAGGCAAAGCCTCTGTTGTCCAGATAGCAGCGGCCATGTCTCTGTACTCAATGCGTATAGGCCTACTGAGACATTTATACGTAACCATCTCTGTCTCTCCTAATCGAGACCAATCGACAAATTTTACTGTCATTTTCGTGTTCAGGACCTCAAACTTAGTAAAGATTTGCTATTTTCATTTAAAAGGCATTTTGTGTGTTGTCCAGTGTAACCACCAGCCCAGACTATGATGACACCCACATATTTAACTCTGGATACCAGGCATAACTGGGTGTAATCGATGATGAAGGTAGGGTAAAAGGATTCAGGTACACTTGCTATGACGCGTCATTTAAAAATAAAAAAATTAGATATCTTAATGTTAACGGATAGCATATTCACTTGAAACCAACAAGACAAGTGGCATTATAGGCCTACTAAATTCATACTGTAGAAAAGACCATTGTAATAATTTTTGCCAAATACAAATGCAGAGGTGTAATCCGCAAACAATACGTTTTTCACGTCTCTATTTTCAAAATCGAAAAGCAATCAATAATATCAGTTATACAGACTAAGAATAGTAATGGTCCCAAGTTTGAACCCTAGGGAACTCTTCAAAGTATAGGCGCCACACTGGAGAGAACCCACGCATAAGAGACTTGTTGAAACTTTTTAGTGAAGTAGGACTTTAACTAGTCCAAGGCATCACCGCGGATACCATAACGGTGTAATTTTGCCAGCAGTATATTATGGTTTAATGTGTCGAAAGCTTTCGACAGGTCGACGATTACACTCACCGTGCAACTACGATCATCCATAGCCTCAGAGATTTTATCTATTACTTCAATTATAATAGATAATTTGGTAAAGTGAATTTCTTTCTAAATCTAAATTGATTATCATGTAAATTATGTTGTTGACTGTAAGAAAATAATGAATACGTTATACGTGATCTTTAATATTTTTTAAAAGCGTGGTAATTTGAGATTGCTCCGCCACAGAAAAGGAGTAGATAGGACTACTGACGAATATTAACAGAATGCGAAATCAACTCTTAAGCAGTTTTGTGTTGTCTCCGAACATCGCGTATTTATTAAGCATCAACGCAACTAGAATGAAGTTTGCCCCTGAGACTGAGACATGTATACACAGAAAGCAGCTTTTCTACATCGACTAAAGCATGGCTACCGGTTTTCTCTGGCAATTAATGAAAGCCAGAATTGTGGTTGCTCAGAGCAAATGATGAATTAATGATTTTATCAGCAACGCGTGACTACTCTTATCAGTGGGAACATCACTAACCATTCCTGCTGTTATGACGTCAGTTTTTTTGTGGCTTTGAGAAATTTCAAACACTTACATTACATTACATAGACCGGTTGACAACCATTGTCCTGAAATTCTGATGTTTAATTGGCTAGAAGGTACTGGTGGCCAACGTTGTAAATGTAATTGTAATTACAAATTTACATAGCGACCTCAGGAGAGACTTTCACCAGAGTCGCTAACTTGGATCACGCTGCACTTTTCAAGACCAACAATTGCGACAACTTTTAACAAAGACATATAATGGGTTGGTAAACTGTTATATATATACTAGATGTTTGCCCGTATATATATATATATATATATATATATATATTATGGTGATCACGTCTCTAATGGAAAATTGTCAGCTATTTTGTTTTCTTTCTCCGACCCGGCATTCCGTGCATATTGGTATAAAAGTGATTTAGCCAAAAAATTATCAGGATCGAATAATATCTAGGACTTACACAACGTCTTTAAAGTTTTGAATTTTACAAATAATTGTTGTCATTTCGCGTATAAGAATTTTATTCGCATTTTTTACCTATGTTTAGTTTTCATCAGAAAGACTGGATTATTTTACTTACGCACAACTAAAAAGTTATTTCTACAATGTTTATTATTAATAATTTGTATGGGCATTTTAGTGGTATTTGATCCGTGAGTTCTTGAGACCGATGACCATAAATCTATCTAAGCATGCATAGCTAGACAATGTTAGGTCTAACTTAAATCTTGAATGTACAACAGTAGGCCTACACACTATACATGCGCACATAATGTCACATAAATTATGTTATGTAATATATAATACCATGTAATATTTCATACATTATACAATTATATATTATACAGGTGCAAAGTTTCGATATAAAATGTCTGTGTTCTGAACTACAATCTCCTTTTAGTTAGAGTTGTGACTATAGGCCTAATGCTCTTCCTTCCACTTGCATCGGTTTGTTAAGAGGTGCTTTATCTTCACTCCTTGAACATGCTCTATTGTTGATTGGTCAAATTGTAATCAACAACACCTTACATAATAGGGAGGACAGGGCAAGAGAGGTCATTTTTATTACACATTCTATATTTTCAAAAATATATAGCATAATGCCACAATTATTCATTGGCATGTTGGCAACTCATAAAGCTAACAGAAATACCTCGAAAATTGACTATGGTAAAATATTTGGCAAAAATACCCCAAAATACAAGGCGAAAATGCCACTCTGTCATCTCTAATCTTTATATTAAAATTGCTTGTCGACGGGCTCTATAGAGGTGCAGTTGTCATGGCACCAGTGCGTGCATGTTAAACATAGAATCTAGGTTCTAGGACTGTTCATCAAAGGACGATTCATCAAGGGACTATTCATCACAGACGATTCATCAAGGGACTGTTCATCAAAAATCTTTTCATCAAGGGACTGTTCATCACAAGAACATTTATCGTTTTAGCGTTCTTTAATATGTGCGCAATATAACATATCGCTTCACCGTTTCTTATTATATGACATTTTAATACCAATGTCCATGAAAACATTCATCAATCCAGCTTCTATTTACGCAAGTATTATTTTCATCAAGGCAGCTTCTAGTTTCATAAGAAATTATTTTCATCAATCCAACTTTCACTTTACTATAAAAATTATTTTCATCATTCCAACTTCTATTTAAGCAATGATTATTTTCATCAATCCAGCCTCCATTTAAGCAAAAATTCCTTTCATCAATCCAGCTTCTATTTAAGCAAGAATTCTTTTCATCATTCCAACTTCTATATAAGCATTAATCCTCTTAATCAATCCAGCTTCGATTTAAGCAAAATAATTTTCATCATTCCAACTTCTATTTAAGCAGTAATTATTTGCATCAATCCAGCTTCCATTTAAGCAAAAAATCATTTCATCAATCTAACTTCAATTTTAGCAAGAATTCTTTCGTCAATTTAATAAACATCTTGATGAACAGTCCCTTGATGAAAAGACCTTTGATGAACAGTCCCTTGATGAATAGTCTATGATGAATAGTCCCTTGATGAATCGTCCTTTGATGAACAGTCCGCATACCAGAATCTACGTTTCTTCGTGTGGATCTTTCTGCAGTAAGAACAATGGAAGCAGGTGTCACTCTCCACTTTATGGCACTCTTCTGTTGCTTCTTCTGCTTCTTCTGCTCGTGGTTCCTCTAAGCACTTCTGTTGCTGGTTCTGCTTCTGATTTTTCTGCTTCGTAATCGTAATCGTAAAACTCGGAACTTCTAGAGCACCCACAAAAGCGAAGTCGCGGGAACCAGCTCATTCACAGGCGCTCAATCAAAACAAAATCGATAGGCAGGGGGTCAAAATCCAAAGAGTCAGGGAGGCAGACAGGCAGGCGGCTAAGGTGGATGGTGTTTGGTGTTCAGACGCCGAGGTAGGCAGGGAGAAGTGTTGGATTCAGGATAGGATTTGTCAAAAAGCAGTGTTTTCAGTTTCAAGTGACAGACCTGTGGAGAAATGGCGAGAGGTGGAGTTTTGGTGACTTCGTAGGATGGGTCAGATATTTGTCGTAGTGCTGGCGAAAGTTTGTTCCAAAGAGGTGGAACAGCTATGGCTATGGAGCGATTTGAAAATTTTAGTGATGAGGTGACGGAAGGGCGGAGCAGTGTTAGGGAGGAGGAGGAGCGGTTTGGACGAAGTGGCTGGATCGTGAACAACTGACGGTGATAGGAGGGTTGGGAGGGTTGAAGTGTGTTGTAGGTGAGTGAGTTGACTTTATATTCTATTCGTTCAGGAATTTTGAGCCAGTGGAGTGATTTAAGGACAGGAGTGATGTGATGGTGTTTGGGGGTTTTGGTGACAGCACGGGCTGGGGCATTCTGAATTGCTTGGAGGCGGTTTATTTGAGTGATATCTATGTTTAAGAAAAGAGAATTGCAGTAGTCTAATTATGCGTGAACTATACATGTAGCGATTGTGGATGCAGTTTTGATGTAAAGCATAGGGCAGATTCTACGAAGGTCACGGATATGCATGAAGCAAGAGCGAGAAAGATGGGTGATGTGATCGGCGAAGCTGAGGTTTTGGTCAAAAATCACACCAAGGTTGCGGACAGGAGAATTTGCAGTGAATGTGTGGGTAGGTGCAGAGTCAAGGGTGATGGAAATAGATGGATCTGGGATTTTCTTAAGTTGCTCACGGAGGCCTATAAGTATAAATTCAGTTTTAGAGGGGTTCAGGCACAGGAGATTTGATGTCATCCAGGAAGAGATTTGGGTAACTACATGGAGAAGATGATCTATGGAGTCGGAGAAGCTGCTTGGAGAGAATGAGATGAATAACTGCGTGTCGTCAGCGCATAGGTGATGGTCAACCGAGGATGCTTTGATGAGTGAGCTGAGTGGAGTAGTGTAAAGGATGAACAATAGGGGCCCGAGAACAGAACCTTGCGGAACACCACTGGTGAGAGGACATGCTTGGGATGAAGTTTCGGATGTTTTAACGGAGAAAGAGCGGGAAGACAGATAGGACTGAATCCAGAGGCTGTTCTGGTTCTTCTAAGTCTTCTAGTCCTTCTACTGTTGGTTCTGCTTCTGGTCCTTCCACCTCTAGCGCCCCTGCGCCTGGTTCTTATTCTTCTGGCGCGTTTGTTTTCATGCAGCCCAAGGAACTCGTTCTCGGTACCAAGAAAGGAGAGTGCCGTCAAGCGATGAAGGTCACAATGACATTGAGTAAGTAGGCTACCACAGCAGCAATAAAAATAACTGTACTAAATAATTTTAATCGCCAACAAGTGTAATCACTAGTAGGCAGGCATGTAATATTGACATTCTGATGTAAATTGGACCTCCCACAGGTAGTTGAATTGATTCCTGGTTTAAGTATTCATTAGTGTGGTCCAAAAAATTAAAAATTGGAAATGCATTGCTCCACAAGGCTGCCCTTGTTACACATGAAAACATGAGTCTCTATGCACAATTTTGGAAAGATTTGAATATATTTAGAGGTCGCTATGTTTTTCGACATTTTGCTATTATAGTATGAACTTGTCAAAAAACATGTATAATTTTGATTTTTTTTCAAATGAGTTAAAATAATTTCAAGTCAGTTATTATTTTGAATAATAAACAGCCCAATTAGAAATATATACCGCAGTGTTAGGCCTACTGGTTATTCAGGCTTCATTAAGTTTGTAATGAAATATAGTTTTGGATAATTAAAGAAATTATCCAGTCTGAATAAATCCCGTCATTGAAGTGCTGGAAAACCCGCAACCCACTATTATTTCATTTGGCCTTCGTTGGAACAGAAAGCACTCCGATGACTGGAGACAAGTTGCAGCAAGTATTGTTTCTGTGACTCATCCTTAGTACATCATTGTAAGAAATGGATCAGAGCCACCCCACGTTCTGCGCAGTCATTGACGACCATCAACAGTTTGACATTTGCCTTCATCGACTGGAAAGTAGGGTCCAGTGGTCAGGGAGTAGAAGCCTTTGATGTGAAGGATGTGGATTGTTCTTGACCCTGGATGGTAAGGAAGATCAACCAGTTTAAAGATCTCCTTGTGACATACGCTTCTAGTGGAGTGTGGTGGTCGAAGGATTTCCTGTCCAGACGTTTCAGCGAAAGCAGGTTAGATGGTTGAGTAAGATTGTATTATCACAGCAGCCTTGGATGTCTTCAATAACGTACATCAAAGAAAGCGCGTAGCTATAAGGTGTTCGAAGAAATAGAAGAGACGACGACCGAAAGAGTTAATTTAAATCGACCTCAAACTGTTACTCCTTGAATCAGCAGAAATCTCGGCTCATACAACTTCCAGAGCTTGACGGGGATTCTAGAGCCTTCTCCTGAATTACCAACGCAGCGACTATTATTGGTTTCGTAGCCTCACCAACTTTTAGTCCATTTTGACAATGAAACGTGAAATTTTTCAGGATTGCCCCATTTTGGGGAGTCCAGACCCAAGAATGTGCTTGACAGGCATCCCTAAAAGCCTTCATTGTGGGGAACTCCTGGTTGATGCCAGTTCAATCATAGCTGCCGTTTTAGTCACGTATGAGCTTTTATTGCAGAAAGTTTAAAAAATGTGATGCACGCTTATTTAATAATCAAAGCTGGCTTCACGGATAAAAAATACTCGAATCATGCTAAATTAGCAGCATACAGAGCAATATTTCGCAATTCAATTGTATATGAGACGAATTGTAATAAAAACACTTTAGTTTATAAGTTGGCATGCAAAATTTCAAATTACCTATAATCCAACAACCGTTTGTCTATCAGAAAGAACTTGAAACAAGTGTTTTATTTGTAAATAAGCTTATTATTCTTTTAGTTACTTAAATACAGTTGGCATAATTTATTGATCATGATTTAGAAAGATGGTGCTTGGTGTTCCTGGGTGCTAATTTTAATTCATAATGCAGCTATTAATGCGTCAAATGCGCAATTTTTGCAATTTCTACAAAAAGTGTCAAAACCTAGCGACCACTAAACATGCTCAGATCTCTTCAATTTTTTCAACACAGAGTCTTCTAGTCAAGTGTAACAGGGGCAGCCTTGTGGAGCAGCATATTTTGAAAAAATATTTTGTCCCATGTAAGTTTGGACTACCCTAGTATTCATAGTTGATAACAACTATTACATATGATTACTGTTCGAGTATTCGTATATTTGATAAAGGGTAAAACTTTGCTGGTGTTCTGCTGGGCCTACATATTAATATTTTCTCATTCAACCTTTTGTGCAATGTTTCTAGAAGGAATGGAACCAAGTAAAATTTGGAGAACAGTAGTTTCTAACTTTCATTTTTAAGGACAACCCTTATAGGCTTATATATATTACATATGTATATTATATATATACATACGTATAATAATAATATATTTAATCGTCTTTGCTGAAGGTTTGTGAAAGAGTAGGCCATTCTTCTAATATTAAACTTGGATGTTGTCTATTGGTTGGATTTCGTTTACCAAAATCGAAAAAGAAGAGATAGGTTGATACTTTTCTGAAGTTGCAAAGTGTTTTTAACAACGATGTAGGGCCTACAAACAATAAAATATAATGCAACGATTGACCATGTTTATAGCAGTTTGCGGAAAATTCATTGCTGAAAATGTCATAGACTGTTTACAGAGCAATCAATAAGAACTAGTATAACTATAAGCAACTACTTATACGCAACCATTTAATATAAAAAATTGTTTGAAAAGACACGTTGAAAGTAGCAAAATTAGTTACAGATGCACCAAATCAGAACACTCAAATCAGGTAAACGGCAATAAAACTTAACCAACAATCACATTTAGGCGTAATTTTTCATTACAAATATTTAAATTATCTTTTCCAGTTAAATAAAAGATCCAAACACCAATAAACACATAAGCCATAAATAGAAGATAACCGACCACAGACTTTCGGCTCATCTTGGTCCGGAGACTCTTGACCTTATGCAGTCTGTCGGCTATGCATGCCATTGCGTTGCTCTTTCGAGCACACTCACTCGATCTGCCATTGTTCCCACAATTTGGTAGAGTCTGTAAAAGCCATGCCTCGAGATTAATATGATGCTGTAGTTTAATAATCAAACAAGCTCTCCAAACTACTACAGAAGTGATATCCACTTCTATAATAATAGTTTGGAAAGCTATAAAGATCGCGAGAAGTTAAACCTAATTGACTTAAACACTACACCTGTCTTTACTTTCACAATTGAGTATCCTGATTTTCAATCTTCTTTCTGGCTACAGCTATCTTCACTAACGAATAAATAAATTCGATGATTTCAGCTGCCGTCATAATTGATACTCCAAGCCAAAGATTCAAAGATCCACCGAGATTTGAAGTTAATGTATTCCAGGATACAGCTGGAATGTCCTCTACCAACTGCACAAGTCTCTGACTCATTTTAACCGTGACTTGAAGGAAGTTCTCTTCAACTGATTTTAATTTTCGAAGTTCCTCAATGGTTTCTGCATCGCTTTGACCATCAGAGTTGTTAAAAATCTTCTCGTAGGCTACAAATTTCTCACGATATCGGTCATCGTTGCGTATATAGACATCGTAAAAGGCCAAGTGATAGTGAATATTTGGCCACTTTGCTGAAGAACTAATGATGTCGTACTGTGTTTCAGAACACGGGTCAGGACAGTCGCATAATTTTATGTCGTCAATGGGAGCAAAATACCACGAACAGTTGAATAAACTCCAAAAGGTTTGTGTGAAAACTCGGTGCTCCGTATTATACATCTGTGGATTCTCAAGATGTTTTGTGATGTTAACGCAGAACGTATAGTTACCCATTTGCAATTCAGCGTCAGTAAAATATTCGTAGTGATCGAGACAGCCACATCTTTCTATGACCTGGCGTTGTCTACACAGACTGATGCACATTCGTTGGTCGTATGGAGGCGAATTTTCTTCTTCGAGAAATATTCGTTGTCTATCGCTGCAGTTTCCGTAGGGATGAGACAATCTCGTAATATTGTTTTGTTTAACGTCGATAAAGACACTTGTACCAGGAGGTACGTAAACTGCGACACGGTGATCTGGTTTTGTGCCCTTCGGATGAATCATTACTTTGATCCCGGTACCCGAATTAATTGTAATCGAGTCGAAATACGAATCTATGAGTTTTGGCATTAAGTCGTTTATAAATACTACAGTAGAAATTGCAGCAGCTGTGTTATTTGGTGTAAGAGTTGTGCACAACTTAAGCGGCTTATTCAATTTTGAAACTTTGTCACAATTCATTCTAGTGATAAAATCCCATTCATAGAAATATGAAGCAACTATCAAATTGTTTAGTTTTGCCTTGCCATTGAATTCTTGTAATAAAGGAATGTTGGCATTAAACGTGTCTATCAACTTTAGATAATGCCATAATTCACTATTGTTCTTCAGTTCATCAGGAGCTTGGTCCTTAATAAATTTGATCTTTTGTAAGAATATATCATATGACTCATAAAACTGCTTTTCGTCCGCTATCGGAACCAAACTGCAGATTGTCACCTCCGGAAAGTTCGGTTGACTTGGAACCCATAAGAAAGTATTTGTTACTCCATAGTTGCAGTAATTGATGGCGAGGGTTATGACTTGGAATAAAAGCATTGAAAAACAGACAAGCAATGCCACCAACCAAAATATTCTCACAACTCGACTTGGAGATTTTATGGTACGACCGACGCCCTTGATGCTTGTGCTCTCTCCAAACTTTCGTAACTCTTGTCGTATCTTTTCTTTCATAATTATACTGACATAGAAGAGAACAATTGTTAAATGACTCTCTCTCTCTTCAACCGTCCTCGATACGAGGGCTGGTCGCATTGTAGACGATTCTTCTCCATCCTCTCCTGTTCTCGGTTTCTCGCAGCAACCTTTCCTTTATTAAATGACGCTTGAACATAAATTTATAAAAGAGCAAAAATTATGTTCTGAAAGATTAAATAAAATACACGGTCATTTTTCGAGATTTCGCGTTTGTTAATGGATTTAAAGTCCAATGATCAGAGTTTCACAGTTATCGATTTTGTGATTGGGCTGACCATTTTCTCTTCATTTGTTTGACGTAGAAGAAGACTAAACTGTAAATTCCTATTGGATATTTACGAACTGATCACTGTTGCAGACAAACATACAAATGTTCCATCGTAGAGAAGGAGAGGATACTGACGAAGAAAAACGGAACACGGAGTCAACTCCTAAGCTGAAACATATTGGCTCTGATCACGGAGTATCTAGCAAATTAATTGAAGCAGTAGGATTGAAAATCGTCTCCACCCTTATTCAATTGAACTGCGATATCAAACTTTATTCTCGGAAAACCAGACAATAAATCCTTCGCATTGGTAGAAAGCAAGTAGCACGATCCTTGAGTGTAGTTTATCCAACAGTTAGGTTGTCTGCAGTCTCAGAACGAGAGAGACGAGATTTGTTTCTTCTTTCCTGGTTTTTCTAGCAGTAAAGTAGGTCTCTCCGTTCAAGAGACCAACATGCCTCTTTCACCGCATCGAGTTTTATGGAAGCGGTGATACTGAATCTCTGCACTGAATTAGCCTAAGTGCAAATAAAACGCTTAGGCTAAATCTACGTAAGCCCACGTCTCTGAATGTGATAGTCTACATGTATCAGTCATTCGAATCGATTCGTACGCTTCGCTGATATTTATTTTGCTGACGAAGTTGTTGATTCGATTCATGTTATTGAAGTGTCAGGTATAATAGATCAACGGTCCAAACGTCTCCATTGTGTGTAAACAAACAATGGAGACGTTTGGTCCGAATCGGCCAACAAAGAAAGCAGTTTCCTGCAGCGAGTGAAGCATGTCTACTTGTTTTCATTGTCTGTAGTACTGAAATACCATGAGAATCGTGGTTGTTTAAAACAGGTGGTGCATTATTGATTTTATCAGCGGTGCATGGCCACTTTGCAATGGAACATCAGCTACCGATCTTTGGAGAAAGAGTGAATGAGACAGAGGCAGGTACACAGGGCGATAAGAGTGAACGAATTTGGAAGAGGAGGGGGATCGAAGGAAAAGGGAGGGAGAGGATGTGGAAAAATTGATAGCGAAAGGTGGAGGATGATTAGAAGGAAGCTTTGAGGGAGGGGAGAGAAAGAAGGAGAAAGATTGGGAGAGACAGCGAAAGGAAAGAAAACAGCAGAAAAAGAACCCTTGTGCAGATATTCTTCTCTTAAAGACTTGTTGTTTAGAATGTGGTTAACTAACCTGGAATACGCCTGTTGCATGTTTTCTTTTGTGGTTTCTTTTGTAATTTTCTTCCAGAGACAAAATTCCTCGGGGTAAGGTGAGTCCTTCCCCAATTTTATGGGTGAAGACAGCCGCAAGGCTCGAGTATCGGAGACCGACATTGAGGTAATCATTCAGCCGTTCTTCATATTGGATGCTACTTCTGGATAATAATCCGACTATCCGATAACATTGGGTTTATCTTGTTAGTTGCCAAGGTGATTCTTCTCCAATGATTTTTTCTAGATAGCCGGGAGTTGCTTATCGTATGGCATCCCTTCTCGAGGTTTACGAAGAAGCGGACATTTTGGTCATACGTGTAATGGGATATTTCCTCCGCCAACATCTATGGATAGACAAATACAGTTACACCTGTCTTCTCGTATGCCTATCAATATCAATCTCTTGATACACGAGCTCGCACGTTCCTGCGTTGGCTGCATGGTATTCAATAACCTCACACATGAGTCGCAATGATCGGGCTCAGCAGAGGGAGCTATGTAACAGACACGGTTTGCCTTTGCCATTGACCGTTTGACAAACAATGCTATCCTAATGCCCGCTTAGCTGCCACCGATAAATCAGCCGAGTTTCCAAATCCACATGTATCTGAATGCATTACCCTCAAATCCTCTATGATTTCAATACGCGCTATGTAGTCGTTTATGAAAAAATTGCTGTTTTCGATATCTGAGGGTATGCTATTGTGACGACCTACTGTAAATATTAAGGGATGTTGTTAATGTTTGGGCGTAAACGAATCCAGTAACACACTTACTTCAGCCGACAGGGTGCCCTCCGCGGGATCAGAGAGAAAGCTTGGGAGATCACCAAAAAGTATCATCAGTGACGTGAACAGGAGAGTTATGAGTAGTCAACATAACATAACATAACATAACAAGGGTTTTAAGTGGTTCAGAAGACGTTTAGTCTGTGTTAGAACCACTGCAATTAACCTGGAACATGATTAATAGCCCAATTTTCCTAGCTTCTTCTTAAAAGCTGTGATAGTGTCCACTGAGACAGTACTATCATCCAAACTATTCCACAAATCTACAACTCTTGCACTGAAGCATTTCTGTCCTAATGTCCCTTTCGGTTTCTTAAATAATTTATACCTATGTCCCCGAGTTGCCTTGTTTGGTGCTAATTCAAAAACTTCTCCTTCTGCACTGCCTCCTTTCCAGTAATAATCTTGTAGGCTTCAATTAGGTCTCCTCTGCTCCTCCTTCTCTCCAATGTTGTTAGTCCACACCTTTTCAACCTTTCTTCATATCCCAAATCCTTGTAGCCCCAAATCATTTTTGTAGCTCTTCTTTGCACCTTCTCCAGCTTTTCCATGTCCTGTTTCAGGTAGGGACTCCATACCTGGATGCAGTATTCCAACTGTGGCCTAACCAGTGATTTGTATAACCTCAATATTGTATCCTTGTCTCTGGTGACTATTGTCCTTCTTATCATGCCTAAAGTCGAGTTAGCCTTTTTTGATGCTTCAGCACATTGCCTAGAGGGTTTTGCACTCTTGTGCATAATCACTCCCAAGTCCCTTTCTTCCTCACTCACTTTCAACACCATGCCCCCCATTTCATATGAAAACTCGCTGTTTCAAAGCGTAATATTGGGTCAGGTGGAAAGATATTCTTCGCATAGCGGGGAATTCCAATTATATATGAACCAGGAAGGAGCCTAACACATCTTTGGAACATTAGCTGAAGAATAATTGCACAACTGGCAGACACAAGGGATTGTAGGCTATAGCCCTATATACTATATAGTCCTACGGCTCAATTGACCAACAAGCGATTTCTCTAACGATCCCGTGTTCTCTGTACATTTGAGAATCTTCTAACTGCTTTGTAATAATATTATTAGCGCTAAAAGTGAAATTAGGCCTACTCATATTGAATTTCGGCTTCAGAAATACATTCAAAGAAATCTGTACAGCCGCATGCCTTTGTGACCTGGCGTTGTCTACACAATCATAGGAATGAGAAGTAACGATTAAATCGTTTAAGTTTGACCTGACACTCAGGTCTTGTAAAAAGCAATTTAAATATCTTACAGAATTCAGCGATGTTTTTTTAGCTTATCAGGAAATTGGCTCTTCATAATTTTGATCCTACCCAAAAGCGTATCATGCAACTCAAAAAACTGTTTTTCGTCTGCTATCGGAACGAAATTGCAGATTGTGGCATCCGGAAAGTTCGGTTGACTCGCTACCAACAAGAAAGTAGGCCTATTCGAAACTCGATAATTGCAGTAATGAATGGCAAGGATAATGACTTGGAATAAAAGTACTAAAAAATGTCGGCAACCAAAATATTCTCACAACTCAACTCTGAAATTGTATAGTACGACTGACGCCCTTGATGCTTGTACAGTAACTCTCTCCAGACTTTCGTAACTCTTGCTGTAGCCTATCTGTTGCATCATAGTATGAATTAAGTCTGTGTGATTAATGCGAACTTTTGAAGCCCACTCTGCTACGTACCTGCTTCGACGATTAAATGGGCGGCTGATCTATATTCCTTTATTTTTCATTTAAACTTTATTAGTGTAACGGGCCAGAAATTGCTTTGTATGCATCTCGTCCGCACATGGACAATGTATAGGCCTACCAAGACCCAGTTTTCTTGCAGCAGCAGCAACGAAGCATGACTACCATCGTTCATGCTTTGTGGCCATCAAAGACCTCTAGTAGGCTATTATGGTTGCTTAAAAGAAAATGATTAATCATCAAATTGTTCAGCTGTCACGACCAATTTGTCATTGTGAAAGATAGTTACCGACATCATTATGTGGATTTTGACTTTCTTTATAATAAAGAGTCATACTACTAATTTTTCCTGAGCTATTATTTTATTACTGTCGTCGACAGAAACCTTACAGCCCTAATGGCCTTTGCTCTATCGAAATAATTCCAAGATGGAATAAGAGCAACATGGCCGCATTCAGGCGATTGGTTTCTGGCACTGCCTATCGCTGCTTGTGGTCTAAGGCTTGACGAGTCCGTCCGCATAGCAATGGCCTCTGCCTTAGGTATTGATCATTGCGCCCAACACTCTCGCACAGCCTATCATGTCACCTGGGACACGGTCGGACAGCAAGACACGCCCTCATAAATGACATCACTTGTCGTGGTCTCCTGTTACAAAAGAGCCAGCCGATGTTGTCATGTCCCACAGCAAACACCCCCGTACGGTAGCAGCAAAACTGTCTAGCCTGGTGTTCTGACACCTCAGAAGAATCTAACCGTCCCAAAGCTACTGAGGCCGCGGGTGCCTCTACCAAGTACATGTAGGTTGTAGGAATACAACCCTGTGTCAATTACCCCTTCCAATAGCCCCATATAAAACTAACCCCGAGGTGTATAAAATCCGATTTTACACATGCTTAGAAACCAGGGTCTGAAATCCGTCACTGTTGCCACCGTTCAGACTGCTGGAACGAAAGATTCAGATTATACAGATTAAAGCATGTTCACCCGAACGGATTCCGCAGACGGCGAAAATGTATAATATTTAGTTCTAGATTGTATAGCGCCTACTGTACAGCACGCCGTAGAAACAACAGTAACGATAGCGCTGCGCTGAGTTACGAACTCACCGATCATTGTTGCTCGGGGCCATCACCTGACTGGCGTGAGGAGCAGTAGGATTGATTCCCACTACCTTCGCAAAGGTCCGCTCAGCCTATCATTCGCTCGATGGCGTTGGTAAAATGAGTAATAGGACGTGATGGGCGCCTTGCATTGCTGCCGAATGCAGTTAAATTCGACTCCTGTAATAATGGTCACATCACTGGCGTGATGAGCAGTAGGATTGATCCCACTACCCTCCCAAAGGTCCACTCAGCCTATCATTCGCTAGATGGTGTTGGTACAATGAGTAATATGACGTGATGGGCACCTTGCATTGCTGCCGTATACGCAGCTAAATTCGACGCCTTCAATAACTTGCGTTCATACTGTGAATGGAAATCATACTGAGGTGTCTCAGTTTGAAATAATACACGAAGATAATTACATTTTTTCTCTCTAGTCGGAGCAACAGGTAAACCTACAGAAAAACAATGACGTGGATCATCGTTGTCATTCAGGCGAAGTGAAAGATCCTAGCAAAAGCTCGGACTATGGCATCAGCGCATCAACTACTGCAGTAGGCCTAAGTGCTGGCTATGCTCCAGTTTTGTTAGCCATCTTAACTCTTAACGATGAATAAATACCTCCTACATGTAGTGCCTAATGATAACACTTACGGAGCACCCTCGCTAGAATAACTGTGTGCGAAACTGGAATACAAGATCAATGATTTTAAGTTAGCATATGTCTGAAATCGCAAGACGTAAAAACAAGGGTACGAAGCATAGTGTTTCTGACTTCCTATATGAGGTATGTTCCTGTTACTGGAAGAGTAATTAAGCGACGCGAAGATAACAGTACTCTTCCTTAAACTATAGATCTGGAAATACAACGTTAAACATTTATTTTTATAACTTTCCATTTCAATAGCGCTCTATGCCTCGATCAAGAGATTCTTCACAAGCCAACGAAGCCTGAAGCTAATCATTCATATAATTCTTGTTTTTACAGACAGCATGGAATATAATCTATTCTAGTGACTTCGTTCTTATCATAATATCCTCTAATTCAAGTTTGCTATGTTCTTAATCTGATTTAAACATCACCTCAAATTGCCTTTAAGATATCAACAGAGAACGTTTCTCTTTTTCTTTCTGCAGCCACAATTAGAATTTTTCCAATGACACTACAATTATGGTCTACGTAGGTGACATACAAAAAAAACCTTTGAGAAAGATATATGAATGAAAAATTGTCACTACGCAAATTTTTACACTTTACTACTTGCCACTCCACTAATTGCTACTCTCCAAAGTCTGTTTTGATCCATTCGCAATGCATGCATCAATTCGTTTTCCTGTCAGTGTGGTTTTCACTAAGGAGTAGATTAATTCGACAATTTCGGCAACTGTTATAACCGAGATTCCCAGCCAGAGATTCAATGATCCTCCAAGATTTGAAGCCATCGTATCCCAAGTTACAGCTGGGATGTCTTTCACTAGCTGCGTACATTTATCTCCTATTCTAACGTTCATCTGAATGAAATTACGCTCTAAAAGTTTCAAATTCTGTAGTTCGTCTAAGATTCCTGTGCCAGATCTCCCATCCGTGTTGTTCCATATCTTCTCATAAACTGCAAACTTCTCTTTGTATCGATTATCGTTGCGAATGTAAACATTATAAAATCCGAGCTGATAGAAAGTGTCAGGCCAATAAGTCCACGAACTACTATAGCCATATATAGTTTCGACACAACTAAGAGGACAGTCGCAGAGGTTTTCGTTGGGAACAAAATCCCACATGCAACTCATAACGCTCCAAAACTTGTTACTTAATATGTCATTGTCGACATACATGGGCGACTCTTCGAGAAAGTGTGTGATATTTTGGCAGAACGTGTAGTTTCCCATTTTCAGTTCAACGTCGGTGAAATATTCGTAAGATTCGACACAACCGCAAGCGTTTATGTACTGGCGTTGTCTACATAGACTGATGCAAGTTGCGCGACTGTATGGCGGTGAATTATCTTCATCCGGATATATTAGTATTCTATCCTGACAGTCTCCGTACGGATAGGACAATCTGGAGACGTTTTTCTGGTTGACATCAATCGTCAGTTCCATGCCAGGTGAGACGTAAATTGCAGTTGTCGGATCAGGTTTCGTGCCTTTGGGATGAATCATGACTTTGACACCTGCGGATAATGACACGCGAATCCAGCTGTAGTACAGGTCCATTGTGTGTGGAAAGAAGCGGTTAAGAAACAGAATAACATTGATGGCCGCTGCGTTACTGTTTGGTCTTAAAGTCTTGCACAGCTGAAGGGGACTGCCCAGAAAAGTAGTTGCGTTCAATTTGTTCGAATTGAATAGATCCCAACCATACTCACTTGCACTCACCACGAACTCGTCTAAAATTGTCGGACGCGTTTCAGCGATTTCTATGATTGGCAGATTAAAATTAAACGTCAACAACATTCGAAGATAATTCCATATCCTGGAATTCGCTTTCAGTTTCTCCGGGGCTTGATTTTCTATGAGTTGAATCTTTTCTAAGTACGCATCATAAAGATGAGTGAAGTTTTCGATGTCCAAAACTGGGAAGAGGTTGCATATGGTCAAGTCCGGAAAACTCGGGTGAGTTTGAGAGACCAACGTGTTTCTGATGACATTGTGACGGCAATAGTTCATCACAACAGTTGCGACTTGGAAGAACATCAATGAAAAGCAGACCAGGAGAGTTAATGACCAACAAATTCGTACAACTCGACTATTAGCTCTGATTGTACGACATACTCCTTTCATACTTGTGCTCTCTCCGAATTTACGCAACTCTCGTCGTATTATCTCTGACATTTCTGGAAACGTTTTAGCCGGTGTAGATGGCAACTAGAGAAATGTGTTGACGAACTTTCTTTTTAATATCCTTAAAACGTTCGATGGGCTCACGAGTTATGCAGAAAAAGAGTAGCTACAACTTACGCTTGTATTCACTTTTAAGGAATGATCCTGATAAGTTCAAAACTGCCGGTTGTTCCTATCAAGATAAGTATGACTGACCCATGACTAAGCGCCAATGTCGACTTTATACACTGAGCCAGAATGTTGCTTTGTGGCAGAGTTAATGTTTCAGCCTGACCCGGATGCAGCTTTCGTCGACTGGATGCGACTGACCCAGTTATAATAATCTTTTGAAATCTGTTGTGTTCACCGACCCAGTAATATTCTTCACGGCTCTATGCTTCTATGATGACAATGCCTGGAAGTATCGCACGCATTAGCCGCCGGTGAACTTAATAAGGCGTGTAATGCTGTTCCTGACGCTCTACCGCGACGGAGGAACGAACTAATTTGTCTGACAGATTATATCGGAAAAGCCTTTATTTGGTCTCTGGTAGGAAACTAATAAATCTTCACAGGTATTAGCAGGAGACAAAAACTCTATTCTTCTGCACGATGTTTACGCGTGGGTGTTAATGCCATTTGCAATACATGGACCTTCATCGCTTTTCAGCCTTAATACTCCTGTTCGTATATAAATCTACTCGGTGTATAAACAACCATTGTAAATCCCATTGTCCCTAATAAATCAGCAGTACTAGGGCCTACATAGCGGAACTTTGGATCTGTTTAATGCACACTAATCGACGGAATTATTTTTCATCCAATTTTCTGCTCTATTGTTCATAGCTATCTAGCAGACTTGCCCGTAGATAATTGATTTGTGCCATGTATATTCGCACGCGAAAGCATTTATTTGATTTATTTATTTATAATAAAATTTGTAACGAGCGCACGGTCACACCGAAATGTGAATCTGAGGTGCGGACAGTCAGCCGCCAGGAAATATCCAAGTGCTTGAAGAGAGAATGGCGGTCTATTCCATTCCTCGGGGTAGACTCATTTGGAAACATGAGTCTCATGTCGGTCCAGTATGGGCATGCTGGCAATATTTTCAAGCACATGCAATTCCATCGTGACAAACACACCCTTCGTGTATTGCTTGATGCTAACGAAATTGACAGCTTCGAACATTGTCATCACTTTACGATGATATTAAGAGTTAGAAAATGTCTACAGTTTTCTACAGCATTGAAACGTGTCCATGTTACAATAGGCTATAATTATAGCGATAGTTCAGAGAGTAGCGATAAGTAGACTAAGTTTAATGGTAATGGTTAGCAGGTAGGTCTAAGGTATTCATGATAATTTTATTATTCCTATTTTTTTAGCAATTCATTGTAATAATAATATCTAATAATATCTTTTCTTTAATCAAGCGCCTGACAAACGCACTGCGCTGTACATTTTTCATGTTATGCAATTGAACAATCTTAACTACTAACAGAACAGACAGCCTGCAATACAACGGCGCTAATAGCAGCCTACAAAGCAAATCCGCCCTACGGGGCTCGAACTCGGTACCTCTCGTTCTCTTCGCCAGATGTTATCCAATGCTCTATCGAGCATGATTTGCTCTGAGTGGTCTTTCCAGGTAATACGTGCAATTTGGTCAACATAAACTGCAAGTAATTTTGCAGAGTATATTATTATTATTATTATTATTATTATTATTATTATTATTATTATTATTATTATTATTATTATTTTTTTTTTTTTTTTTTTTATATTATTATTTATTATTATTATTATTATTATCATCATCATCATCATCATCATCATCATCATCATCTCTGACGTTATTTGTGGAATAACAGTGTTATCAATTTGAACTATACCTTCCTGTTGTATTATTTTTTATTGTGGGAGGAAAATAGGATGTAGATCGTTTTGCTCAGATTAAGTGTTAACTTATTTGCTGTAAACCGGTCTGATACTGATATCAGCTCACTATTTAACAAATTGAATACATTATCGTATGAATTGTTTGATATTATAACATTCAAGTCGTCAGCAAACAGCATAAAATGAAGGTGAGAGGGAGTATTTTTAAGACTATTAATGTATAATTATTAGTAATAGTGGACCTAATATGGAGCCTTGGGCACGCTGAATTTTTAGATCTAGATAATAAAATTACGTTTAACTTGTTGCTTGCGATTATTAAGGGAGTTTTTAAGCAAAAAACAAAAGGAATTCCACGCACTCCGTAATTTTCAAGATTGCTAAAGAGTATGTTATTTTATAGGGTGTCAAATGTCTTAGATAGATTCAAGAAGGTGCCTATTGAGTAATCTTTATTATCTAGTCCTATAGTCTGGGTTATTTTATCCTGTATGTTCAAAAGATACGTTGAAGTAGAGTGGCCAGATATGAAGCCATGTTGAGAAGGGTACAAGATGTTCCTTTTAATGATTTGGTCAGCAGTCTTTGATACATTACGTTTCAAAAAGAATTTTGAAAATAAGATAGTATAGATATAGGTATGAAGTTCGTTGGATCAGTTTTATTGCCCTGTTTGAAAATTGGTGCAACAGTTGACATTTTCATTCCGTCTGGCATTATTCCTGTTGATAAAGAACAATGTATTGTGTCAACTAATGAAGTTGTGTTAATTGAGATATTAGAAAAATCTCGCCTTTCCAATGCAGTCTAGCGATGTGTAATTTTTCCAGAACTTTATCCGGCAAATTTCTAAGTCAATTTTCAGCTCATAATGTGAAAAATACTCGATAAATAGGCCTACCCGTATAATACACGAACTAACCCCTCTGATACGACACAGCTCTCTTGAATAAGCTGGGGCCCCAGCGCTTAGCTTTCGAGTAGCGATTTAGATATTTGGAATTTGCGACTATGATTACGAGCAGTGTGTGAATAAAAAAATTATGTTGTCTAGTGACAAATTTACCTTATGCTCAAAAATTCTATTGGTTGGAGTTCCTTGTTGCTGCTGTTTAAAACCTTCGTATTGATATATTAATATCAAATTATCAATAGGTAGGCTACGCCTACAAAAACTACTCATAGATGATTTTGCGCTGGAAAACCAGTGAGTGCAGCTCGTCGTTAAAGTGTTAAACGACCTTGCAGCTTATGCTTATTAATGACCATAGCATTCCAACAAACGGTCTCCTTTAGCTTCCCAATATATGTTGGTATTTTTGAACCATTTCGGTAGGAATGGAGGACAAAGTTGTTATAACGAGTGAACATTAATTTACATACATGTCAGTAGATACATTTGTTGGGACCCGTGTTGACCTTTTATTGGTTCCATATGTGAAGCCATACAGGACACCAGACCAGTCCAACATGCTATTTAAATATGAAGCTATTTAATTTCGCTAATGGACAGTGCGATAACGTTTTGTCCAAGTTTCAAGTAAGTATAGTTATTCATGGCTCACTGATGTTTTGGATTTCGAAATGGTTTCACCAACAATTCCTTCACTACGACCTCCCTGGAAGTAGCCATTATGATTACGGCGCTTTTGAAGTGATCAGGTTAGATTAGTTTCGTTGATATGGCTTTCTAAAAAATTTAGTTTCAGTTCTAGAAAATAAAAAAGATAATTCTGACTAAACTACGGTATTGTTTCAGTTTTCGCAAGTTCATTAGTTGTTCCGTTCATCTGTTTTAAATTTATACACATGGAACCTGTCCATCGACTCGATTTCTTTGAAGTCCTATTTTAACTAGCGAATAGACCAACTCAATAAGCTCAGCAGCTGTCAGAACTGATATTCCAAGCCAGAGGTTCAAAGATCCACCGAGATTTGAAAGCATCGTCTCCCACGATACAGCTGGAATGTCGTTCACTATCTGCACACTTTTGTCGCGCATTTTGTCCGATACTTGTATGAAATTCCGTTCAATTAACTTCATCTTCTCTAGTTCTTCAAGTGTTTCTGCTCCACTTTGACGTCCCTTGTTGTCCCGTATCTTCTCGTAGACTGCAAATTTCGACTTATATCGGTCATCGTTGCGAAGATAAGCATCATAGAATCCTAGTTGATAGTAGATGTGCGGCCAACGAGCCACTGAACTCGTGAAATCGTACTGGATTTCGGAACACGGTATAGGACAGTCACAGAGGCTTTCATTTGGAAGCAAAAAAAGGTAGCAGTCCATCAGACTCCAAAAAGCATTGGAGATATTACCGTTTTCTAAGACCAATGTAGAATCTGTCAGGAATTGTGAGAAGTTAGTACAGAACGTGTCGTTACTCAATTGCAATTCAACGTCCATAAAGTATTCTAAAGGATCGAGGCAACCACATGCCTTTAAAAATTGGCGTTGTCTGCATAAACTTATGCACGTTGGACGGTCGTACGGTGGCGAACCTTCCTCATCGATAAATATTCGTTGTCTATCCGTTCTGCAGGCTTCCGTATGGATAGGGCAAACGTGTGATGTTCGTCTGTTTGATGTCAATTACCAGTTCCGTTCCTGGAAATACGTTAATGGCTGTCGCTGGATTAGGTTTCGTACCCCGAGGGTGAATCATGACCTTCACTCCAGCAGATAAAGGAATCCTAATCCAATTAAAAAAGCCATCGATGGGTTGAGACAAAAAGTCGTCTAGAAATAGTATTGTACTTATTGCAGCAGAGCCTCTATTGGCCTTCAGAGTCTTACACAACTGAAGAGGTTTGAAAAGGAACCAATTTTGTCGACAGTTTTCGGTCCCGTAAAGGTCCCAACCATAGTCATCGCATTGAACTACGAAGGCATCTGACAGTGTTGAGTTGCTATGAAAGTCAGAAACGATGGGCGTGTTTGTGTTAAAGATCACTAACAACCTGAAATAATCCCAAACACCAGTATATGCCTCATCCAAATCCCAGTGGGATTGGTTTCTTATAATGTCCAATCTTTTTAAATGTGATTCGTACAGCCGAGGAAATGTGTCTATGTCTGAAACGGGAAAGAGGTTGCAGATTGTGACCTCAGGAAATTCCGGTTGACTTAGAACCACTGCAGAATTCCTGATGACCTTATATTTGGAATAGTTCAAAACGACTGAAGCGCCTTGAAACAGCAACAAGGAGAAGCAGCTCAGAAGTCCTAACAGCCATAAAATCTGAACAATCCGGCTGTGAGATTTTATTATGCGACTTACCCCTTTTACGGTAGTAGTTTCTCCGAACTTTCGCAGCTCTTCCTTAACTGCCTTCATCGTTATTAAACATTAAAGACTGATTTGATCACGGTTGTTGAAAGAATCTATTATTTCTTCTGCTTGCCAGCCTGCTGTCGATAATGTATCTAAAGTTCCATCAAATTTTGTGCTGAAAGAATTGCAAAAAACCTAGAAAACAAGTCACGAATTTTGTCCACTCTGTAACGAATAATGAACTGTCTCATGCTACCTCGTAGGGCCTATGTGTACGGTACCGAAGTTTGAAATGCATGTTGACTTATGCAATTACACGTCGGCCATTGGTTCACCGTTTCTGGTTTTTCTTATGCAATTGGATAATTATTGTGGCTGCCTACGGACTTATAAAATCAATTCACTAATGGGTCATAATGCTTCAAAATCAATGCGCAGATGTGTTGAGTACTGCGGAATATTGACTGGTATATTTTATCGTGCAGCATCGTTTAATGCATTGCGCATCAGACACCGGCGCCATTGAAGCTATTAGCTACTGCGTTCTCCAGTAGCAAAATAAATTTTCTTCATAATGTCGTTTGCATGCACTTCTCGTGAAAACAGTCTTTGTTAATTCATCAGACTTTGCACGGTCCCTCTCTTAAGCTTTGGTCTTTAGAGATTTACATTTTTGCTAATTTAGTCATTGATTCAGTGCGTCAATTAATAGATTTTTGTAGGACTAATGGAGTCTGGGAAACGCCAAATCAATTATGCGGTAACTACGTTAAAGCTGCAACCACCTTTTGCGTTTGTTTAAGCCTGTGAGCTATACTGTGACTGAGCGTGGAGATCATGGTGTATCGGTGTCATGTACATTTGTGGCGGATTTCTTTTGTGGATTCTATAGGGGGACATTCGAAAAAAGTAAGTCTATCTTTAACGCATTTACAGAAATAACAAAAGCAACATTTCGACTAATGCAGATCTTGTTTCAACTTGCTTGCCATGCTTGATCAGATAAGACAAGGTTTTCGAAAGTTTGGCGAAACAACTGGCATGAAAGATATAAGCCGCACGATAAAAGTTCACAATTGGAGTTCGCGCATTCCGGTCGATTTCGTTACTAGTCTGTTTTTCGATGCTCCTGTTTCAAGTCATTACGGTTGTCAAGAGTTAGTACAGTTATTCAATTACCAGAAACTCCTTAGAAAATATCGGGTATGGAAAGTAATCTTCTGTTATACGAAGAGTACTTGGAGAAGCTACATTTATAAAAGATCAAGCTCCAGATGACATGATAAGTAACGATGATGTCTGGAGAGTCCACCAGATGATTTTGACTTTTAACGCAAACATCCCTTTGCTGAATGACATCAATATATTTCCGACAACGATTTTGTAGTGAATTGCGCTTCCTACGATTGGAATTTCTTTGCCCAAGTCAGTTCTCGTCTCTGAATAAACCGCTAATGGTCAGTAAGACGCTTCGACCCGAAGAGTACATTGACGGTGCATGGATGAACACAATTGTCTTTCTAGACAATATTTTCTACTCGCTGACAATTTACGCGTTTTACGATTCGATTCACGTTCATATGTATACTATTATGTAGGCCTATAATAGGCGCTTAATATAACGCATTTTAAAGACTTAACGTACGTGTACTAACTTGTATTTCTGACTTGTGTTGTTGGCATCCAATCGAGCTACTACGCTGTCCCGTCTGCTATACGCAGCCCCGGCATGGTGGGGATATGCTGGGCAGCAGGAAAGAGGAAGGCTCCATGCCGTGATGAATAGGCTAATCCGGTCAGGTCTTTCAGAGCAACTGCAGTAATAATAACGACTCTCGAACTACTTGCAATACTCTCGGAGCCACATTATAGACTACAATGCTGCGATTCGGTAGATGTCAGACTTTGTCAGAGATGTCACCTTCGTATTCACCTCTGTATCTCAGTTAATGTTACTGAAGGCTTGCCACAGTGCTAGCGCTAGATTATAACCGATTCGATAGATGTCACCGTTGTATCTCTGTCACGGACGAACCCCTCTTCAGCGAGGAGCATCTTCTGAAAATAATTATGCCAATGTTTGCCTTTGTTTTGTGTTTTGCCGACGTTCATTCACAGTTGCTGGGCCTTTCATCTAGAACTCTCTACCTCTTCATCTTCTTGGATCTTTTACCCAGACGATCTTTCGCTCTTAACTGAAAATGTACCTCTTCCAATCTCTTTTTGGTTCATAATAAATAATTTCTTGTTGCTCGGCTTTTAATGTGCACATTTGACATTTTCAAAGCAATTATCAAATTGCGGCAATATTACTGGCATTTCACGATGCTCATTTGTTCCATCAGTATTCGGTAGATGGCGTCGCATTAGCAAATGACGCTTCATTATTTATTTTTGTAGACTTTTGACAGTCTTCTAAAAGACGGGTTCTATCTGCCTGCTGCAATTAACAATATCGTACAATCTATCAACAACTGCAATAACAAAATTATCAGCCTCTACGCCCGGTAAGTGTAAAAGCACAAGGCAACACAATACAATAAATAGGCCTACTGTAACAGTAGAATAACCTACAGTACAAGGGCAACAGATAAGGGTAACATAATAGTCGTCTCTTCCAGGACCTTATTCATCTCTGACATAAGTTATTCGTCGGTTAGAGAATCCTATTCGTCTAAAACAGCATATTTTCTGTGTCTTAAAATGGTGAGAAGCGTGGACACTGCCTGGAAATTGCTTATCGTAATTATGGCATCACTACCCGATGTCTACGAAGAAGAAGGAATCTTAGTGGTCATGTCTGTAAAGGGATATTTTCCATCGTAATCACGGAATCACCTATGGATTGACAAATTCAGTTACACCTGTCTTCTCGTAGGTCCTATCAATATCAACATCTTGGTACACGAGCTCGCAAGTTCCTGCGTTGACCATCATGGGCTACACGGTTTTTAGTCGCCTTACACAGGAGACAAAATCGACGTTAGTCAAGTCATCTTATGGTCGGGTCCAGCAGAGGGCGCTATGTAGTAGTCAGGATTTGGCTTTGCAACAGACCGCTTACTATGTAAGCCACTGTATCAGTGCTATCCTAATGCCCGCTTAGCTGCCGCCCTTAAATCAGCCAACTTTCAAATATAAGTAAGTAAGTAAGTAAGTAAGTATATCCTTTATTGAGAAGCACTAGCAAACGCACAGCACTGTGCATGGCAAGATTAATGCATTCAAACAAATAAACATATAGATGCAACTGAATGCATTAACCCTTGAACGGTAACCTTTTTTTACACCGGTCCTCGGTAACCTGGGGGTGTTTTCTACCCCCGGGGGTAACTACTGTTGTTTGTGAAGTAGGAACGAATTTTTCTAATTACAACGATACAGTACATCATAGTTTGATAATATTCTTTGTATTTAACACGGATATTCTATGCAGATGACTGACGTCATTACTATAATGACGTCATTGCGTCGTTATAATAAAACCAACAGTCGGTTTTGCTAAGACGCAAGCCTTACATGATATTGGATTATAATGCCACTAAAGGCGCCGTAGATGCTTTTGACCAGTGCATTTCATATTACACTTGTTCTCGTCAAACACGGCGTTGGCCAATGCGGCTTTTTTTCTTTCTGATTGATGCCGCATGCTACAATGCCTTTGTGCTATGGAAGTTGACGTCAGAGAAGCCAAACAAACGAGTCGATAGACGCCGTCTGTTTCTGACAGAAGCTGGCGAAAAACTCATTCGTCCTTTCATAGAAATGCGTGCCAATGTGCCAACAATATCATATCAGCCGTCTGTTGCTCGTGCAATGTTGTCTGTTGGGGTGCATCCCGTGTTACTCAAACCGGAGTCGCAGAAGTCGAGAAAGCGTGGTCGATGTCATGCGTGCCCCAGAAAAAAAGATATAAAAGTTGAAAACCAATGCACTGAATGTGAACAATTTGTTTGTCAGCAGCATGCTGAAAAGAAGCTAATATGTAAGAGATGTAGGCCTACAATTGAAGACGTCTTAGAAGACAGTCAGTAGAAGTGAAAGGCATGCTGTTACATTTATGGTTGCTGACATGTAGTGTACATAAAAGATAACATTACCTGAGCTTTTATTTCGTATGTTATAGGTTTATAGATAGCATTATGTTATTTGTTTGGATGTGGACTAACGAATTTCAGATTCTCCTTTGCTTGAAATAGTATTATGCAATTATTTTTTCTTCATAACATCTCGTTTTTCGCCGCCATATTGAAAATATGTTAAATATGGTGACAGTATGCACAATGTTTTTTACATAATTTGAAGCATGGTCAATGTCAGGAAAAGTCACCAAAGCGATTGTAAAAATTTCTAGTACTTCCTTTAATAGCAGCAGTTATAACAGTCTGAGGGTAGAAATTACCCCCAGGTTACCGTTCAAGGGTTAAGCGCATACATGTAGCCTACACATACACGTTCATATCCAGTGGCGTAACGAAGGGTTTCAGCGGAGCAAGATTTAATTACTCTGCCCCTTTTAAATTTTCTAGTTGACTTTTAATCGTTCATAAGATTGTACTGAAGAACAGTGTGTACTAATTCAATGCAATTACAAATATGACATTGTTTCCAGACTTTATTCAATAATTATATATAATTTTCTGCTCTGTAATAAGTGATGAGGCATAATTTGCAAACGATTTTTATATGTGAAAAGACAGATTTATATGACAGGGCGGTCAGCAGTGAGGAGCAGTTTTTACTTGTTTCAAAATTTGCTCTTGCAACACAAACAGTGGGCCTAATTGTCAGCTAAGAGCACAGACTTCTTTAATTACAGGACTGTAGGCGTTCAGCTTCGGGACTCGGAACTTTGGAACTTCAACTATAATTATGTGAACTATAAGTATGTTGATCTGATAACAATGATGTTTAAGAAATGAAGTCATAACAAAAATTACTATGTAAGCCACTGTATAGACTTAAACTGACTGACATAGGCCTAGGGCTATCCTGTTAGCGAAACTTAAGGTTCCTTAGGGTATTACCCATTGTTACCGCACTTGAAAAAATATGTCTTAACCCTCGGGCTACCGAGATGGGGTTTGCTTCACAAACTTGTTCCATATGGAATATCATTTTGACATTTTAGGTAGCTGTATAGGAGGTTCATTTGCGCACATTTTGGGTAAACATCATGATGGTATCCCACGCCATTCAAAAGTTATACCCGATATAGCCGAGGCATTAGGTTTTTCGACTATAGCGTATTCATTATGTTTCCTCGAAGAGAAACAAATATGCCATTCTTTAGAGGGAATGCAGGGCTTCATTTGCTTGCTTACTTATTTGTCTTTTGAAAACTGGAAGTTATCAAAATAAATAATAATAATACGCGTTATCTGTCTGAAAATGGCTGAATGCGGCATCACAACGTAAACCGATATTTCTGCGTGAACGTTTGTCAACAGCTACAGATTTAGAACTTATATTAGCTGAAACAGATACTGAAGACGAAGTGAGAAGCCTGTGTGCAGGAAGCATTCGCACAAAACAACGGGAGTAACATTTAATAACTGCAAGGACCATCGACATATTTGACTGCCGTGAACAATAACGTAAAGTCTTGCTTCATGTTGCCTGTAGATTTCGCTGCACCTAACACAGACTAGGGAATAGTTTGTAGGCTATTGTTACAAATGAAGCCTCATTATATTTATAATGTTCTTGGATACATAGATCAGTTTCAAAGCACACATAATCTTATATTTGTTTAATGTTTATCCAACAAGTACGAGATGTACGCAATAATATAAAATATCGCTAATTAGGACGGTTCCCTTGTTAATAATTATGTAGTTTCGAGGTGCATTCACATAATTTACAACTAAATATACCATTTTGTTCAGAAATGAATGCTGAATCAACTGCTGTATTACTTGATATGATTATGTGAAACCAAACACGAAATCCGAGGGGTTGTAACCACCCTCCCTTGGAAGCCGATGTCGCAAAAACACCTTGGTAGCCTGAAGGTTAACATGTAAACACTGAATTGAAGCGGTGAACAATCAAATTGATTTGATTGATTGATTGATTGATTGATTGATTGGTCCTTTCTCAATTTATCACAAAAATGAACGAATAGTCCGATTTGCATGAACTTGTTTCGTCCTGTTTGTCTCGTCGAGAGCTACATCGGAGGGAAATATTGACACTATAATTATTATCTGGATCATTCAATTTCATTTCAAGGTCAGAAAAAATTAAATCTAGCAAAAATCAGACAAAAATGACCAGATCTCAGAAAATAATTATTGAAATCAGCTAATTCTTTCTTGTGTTTCTCTTATTGAAAACGGAAGAAACAAAGGCTATACCAGGTTATTTTAAGATCAAACTGATCAATTTCAGCTGAAAATCAGATAAAATAGTCATAGCTCAGGCATATTTTGTTACATCTTAATTATTCTTAACCCCTTTGCTTATCTAAGGAAAGAAAATCTTTGGGTAGAATCTTGGCAACGAAGCTTAAATTAAAGATAATAATAGTTCTGAAGCAGAAAAGTTTTGTTGTTAACTTTTCTTTCATGGTTTACGCCCCATAGCGGACGTTTTTAGCATGACGTCATGTGCTCTTCTTAAAACTGCCAATTAACTTAACAGGTTGGTGTAAAATTGCTCACATCCTGATAGAAGCATGAAATTTGGCATACGGTAACAACATACCCTCAGGACAACTTTTAGCTAAAGGGCCATAACAGATTTGCCATCTGGCCTCAATGGCAGCCATTTTACAAAATGGCTGACCAAAATAGAGACTTTCAATATCTAAGCTTGTAGTTCACTTAGAATCGTGATCTTGGGGTCTGAACGTATTTGGGGCAAGTATTCCAAAAGAAATAATTACAAACACTTATCTAAACGAGATTGGCAGCCATTTTCCCGATCTGTCCAAGGTTCTCCAACCACTTAATCGTCATCGGAAACTCCAAACTTCTAAAGCGCCACTCGACAGTCAGGCGCAGTTCACCAGCTTATTAACGAGCGCTGTTATGTCAAGTTTACTATCTAGACATGTAGAGTTTAGATAAAATATAAAACTTTCTCCACGCACATAATAGAAACTCACAAAAGCATGGTTCTGCTCAGCGATTTCGACTATTAAGTTTATAAGAGATACGTTTAGATTACACAAACACATTCACCGAGAATGGGCTTCAGTTTGAAGAATTTCGCTCGGACATCTCTTGTGTTCCAACTGATCTCTGCGGAGCCAGCGCCGTTTTCAGCAGAGAGTAGATCAATTCGATAATTTCCGCTGCTGTTATAACCGAGATTCCGAGCCAGAGATTCAACGATCCGCCAAGATTTGAAGCCATCGTATCCCAGGTTATGGTTGGAATGTACTTCACTACCTTCGTATTCTTCTCTCTCATTTTAATCGAGATCTGGACGAAATTATTCTTGATCAAATTCAAATTGGCGAGCTGTTCTAGTGTTTCAGTTCCACCTTGACCATCTGTATTGTTCCAGGTCTTCTCGTAGACTTCGAATTTCTTACTATATCGTTCATCGTTTCGTAGGTAAAGGTTATAAAACGCCATATGGTAGTGCTTATTCGGCCAGACCGCAGATGAGCTACTATAGCTGTATTGAATTTCGAAACATTCAACGGGACAGTCACAGAGATCTTCGTTTGGAATAAAATCATAGAGACAATCAATGACGCTCCAAAACCTTTCTGTCAACGTAACGTTCACTGTGTACATGGACGACTCCTCGAGTAGCTGGGTGATGTTGAGGCAGAACGTGTTGTTTCCCATTTGTAGTTCAACATCAGTGAAGTACTCGTAGGCATCGAGGCAACCACAGGCGTTTATGAACTGGCGCTGTCTACACAGACTGATGCAAGTCGATCGGCTGTATGGCAGGGAAGTATCTTTACTAAAATGTATGTTTTGTCTGTATCTGCAATTACTGTACGGTTGGGGCAACCTGGTAGCGTTTTTCTGTTCCACGTAGAGTTGCTGGAACGTTCCGGGTGAGACGTAGACTGCGGTGCTAGGATCTGGTTTTGTGCCTCTGGGATGAATCATAACGCTGGCGCCGGTGGATAAAGGAATGCGAATATAATTAAAGTATGAATCGATTGTAGATGGAAAGAAGTTGTTCAGAAAGAGAATGACATTGACTGCAGCCACGTCTCTATCTGTCTTCAGGGTTTTGCACAGCTGGAGCGGTCTGCTTAGAAACACAGCTGTATTGCATGGATAATAGACGAATAAATCCCAGCAGTATTCATCGCAAACAACAAAGAACTCGTTCAATACACTGGAATTCTCCTTGGCCATTTCTAGCAGAGGAATGTTGAACTGGACATTCGTCATCAGTCGAAGATAATTCCACAGTTGGTCGTTCTTCCTTTGCTTCGTCGGAGCCCGATCTCGTACGAACTGAACAGTTTCTAAATATGTTTTGTACAGACGAGGAAAATCTTCCATGTCCAACACTGGAAAGAGGTTGCAGATAGTAACATCCGGGAAAGTCGGCTGACTCCAAACGACTAAAGTGTTTCTTATGGAGTCCTTACGGCTGTAGTTCAATGCAACGGCAATCACTTGGTAGATCATCAAAGCAAAGCAGACTACGAGGGCCACCAACCAACACACTCTCACAATTCGACTGTGAGCCTTCATAGCACGACTTACACCTTTCATGCTAGTACCTTCGCAAAACTTGCGCAACTCCTGACGAACCTGCTGTGACATATTTCTGTATTCAACCAACTTATCGGAACAGCTTTCTGATGCTTCTCTAAAAGTGCTCTGCCTTTGCACGATTAGGTCTAATTCTGTAAAAATATTATACCTGATTTTAACAGTTACAGCATTTTTAAAGTAGCGGCTAGTCTCTAAAATTGTGGATGCTCAGTTATTCTGAATGCCGTTTTATTGACTATGAAGCCAAGACCGAACAAAGCGTGAAACTTTATTCTAGCTGTGTTGAGTCGATCTTGCACAATGCATGTAGCAATCAGACCTGTATAAATATCCGGGTTGGATAAAACGCGAGCAACAGAACTGAAAACATTAGGATAATTAAACCTGACGGATCTGCTGAGACATGTTTCTGTTATCAACCAACTTAACAGAGAAATAGTTTTCAATGTTTCTCTGAAATTGCACCGCAGCTGTACATCCATTAATTATTTTAAAAAGATTTGATTCCCTTCTGTATCGAACATGAGCAAAGTATTGAGAAAATACAAGTGATACAAATACCGTGACTATTGAGCGTTACGAAGTAGTCTCTAAAATTGCAAGTTCTCAGCTACTATGTGTAGACGCAGATTTGTTGACTCAACGAAGACCGAACAAAACTTGACACTTTATTCCATCTCAGCAGAATTGATATTGCGCCATACCTTCTGCAATCATACATGTTTAAACTCGTTCGAAATTTACGGGTTTGAAGCCGTCGACAACAGCAGAACTGCAAACATTGGGATAATGAAACGGATTTGCACTTGGCTATAGTCTCACCGACACAGGCCTATGACAAGCGACATGCTGTCAATACTAAATTATTTAGTTTGTTGTCATTGGCATATAGGGACCGGGTCCATGTCAGCTCTGTTGATAGTTTCTTGAAGGGGCGCTATATAAATGCTCAGAATGAATGAATGAATGAATGAATATCGAAGCGAATGATGAGTGCACCTGGCATTACGCATTCAACGGTACGCAACCTACATTGCTGAAGTGTGTATGGGCAATGGATCAATACAGGCGCTATATTATGCGGTATGTCTGTGCTGCATCGTGCATGCGCACTAGATGCTGCACAATTTAGGTTAATGCTAAAGTTAAAGTCATTTTTCATTTTAATTGCTAGTGTGTCTTTGTCTTCAGCGTAGCCTAATGCATTCGAAAGTAGGCCTAACTGGTGATCCAGCACAACAGGTTTGTAAATATTGTTAGAAACGAATAGGTTAGATGTACGTTGGCTTCTGTCGTATTAGCTGTAGGTTATCGTGAATCACTTTGAAGCATTCTCTGAGCTATATCCCTCTGTAAATCGATATGAAAGCGACGCCTTTACCTGTTTACTTGTTTTAAGTCCATAGTATGACAACTCGGCCCATGTAAACAGCCTTACCATGTATGTATGCAAGTATAGTAATTGGAGAGTTGATTAGAGCCTTTTATGAATCTATCATGGTGACTTTACAGTTTCAGCAATTAAGGAACTGTGTTGCAACATTTGAAGATAAAAATATCAGCAGATAGCGTAGCCTATCATGGCAGTGACTGACGCAGTGTCTTTTAAAGTGATTCCTAATATGGTTTACTCTAGCTAACTAATCAGCAGTGAAATTTTACTTCTCATGAAATTTAATTGCACATTGTAAGTCGATCTTTTTAGAGCGCATGGTTTGTCACGCGGAGTTTAAGGGTTCGAGCCTTCTTGATGTTGTCCTTCAAGCACAAATCCTCTGATGCTTTCTCCTGTAGTCCTGTGTGCAATTCTGAAGGAGGACATTATCCAACACAGTCGTATTTCCATCTGGAATAGTTACATTATTTTCTGTTTGTACGAATACTAATTTTGATGTTACAAATGCGTCGGCACAATAGGGCAGAGGGCATTTTCTCCCCTCGGAAACCTGAATTGGCTAGGAACCCTTTTGGTCTTCCAGTTTGACCCTTACTGAGTTCAATTGTAGAGTCTTTACGGTAAATGCATGGAAAACGTTGCAAAGACACTTGGGATAAGAAAATCAATATAGCTAAGCTACTGTTTGAGTAAGATTACTCTTACAAAGTGAGTAGAATTACAAAGAACTTGCAAAGTAGACGCTTATGTTCTCTCGTGCTCTTTGTATTATTAGGCCTATGTTGCAAAGCAATTTCTAAAACATAAACTATCGAAATCTATTGCCTACCAGAAACCAGTCAGACCATTGTTTAAGTCTCATAGGAGAATTTGTCCCAAACAGTATCCTATGCTATGTATTGATGGAAGTCCTCTTTCCCGAGCTGAGTCAGCAAAATTTCTGAGAGTTTGTATGGATCAACACCTGACGTGGAAAGATCACATAAAAAGTATCTTTTGCAAAATTGCTAAAAGACCGGGAGCATTACCCGTACCGCACATATCTTACCTCCATCCATTCCTTTAACATTTTATTACTCCCTAATAATCCTTGCTTAACATAATTATTGCATCTTAGTATGGGCCTCAAACAACTCTACGAGATTGCACAGACTGACGATAGGCCTAACTTTGCAAAAACACGGGTACCATGGATCGCATACAAACCCTCTACGTTTTAACTTTAGAGTTTTAAAACTGGAGCAGATCAGGCTGATCCAAATCGATGAATTTATGTAGGCCTACCGATCCGGCCAAGGCCTGCTACCTCCATTAGACAAGGGATTATTTAATCTTGCCTCAGAGGTTCACACCCATTAACAAGAAACTCCGAAAACTATTGAAGTGTCTTTGACCTCATCAGAGCTCGTCAGTTCATAATAAAATCTATTGGCGCCGTTACCTGGAATAAAATTCCTAGAAATTAGATAGTCTAGACACACTGTTTATTGTTTAAGAATAGGCTACGCCAATATGGCCGCCAAAACACAGAAATATGTATATCTCAGATTATAATTATTGGTAGACTACTATAAGAAATTAAGCGTTGAAATTAATATTTTCGGGTTCAAGGAATCGCTTTGTGGAAATTTTACTTTCCAATATGGCGGCCAATATGACCGTCAAAACAGAAATATGTCTATCTCACCTCATAGATAAGGTAGGATGAATGTAGCGTAGAAGTTAATATTTTCAGGGCCAAGGAATCGAATTATCGCAGTGGCAATAGTGTGGAAATGTCTCTTAATTAAATATAACTTGCCGAAGAAAATCGTGGTGAAAAATTCTTCATTTCACCATCTGATGCGTTAAAAACTGAATAATGTCTCAGTATATCACGTGTCATAATAATTATGTTGTACGTTATAGCTCGGTCTACCAGACATAGCCTACACAATGCTGCAGTAGTTAGACGCCAAAATCAATAATGATAGTCTTAGAGATAAGGCTACTTTTAGTCTGATCTAGTAAGCGACAATTGGTCCATATTATTGACCGAGGACACAAACATCAAGCTGGAAACCAATTCCATGGATTGTCGCCAGGCTGATAATTACTCAGACCGATGTAGATGATTTTGTGAGCAGCTCTGTATGTATCTGGCGCCCGGACCTTTCTATAGACGTCATACTTTCTAAACAACGGTCATAATTGTTGGTCATCAGTTGGTGATATTAGTGTATGTGTCCATGGTGCAACTAAAACTAGCAAATCTTCTATCGTGATATATTCTTCACCTATAGTTTGGTTATGTAGATACATTGTTGGCCGTTTATAGAAATATCTCCAATACTATTAGGCCTATTAGTAGGCCTACGTACCTTTGCATTTCATGTTTCGTTAACATTTACCTCTGTGATGAAATTGTTGGCTGATTAATTATTGATGCGTCCCAGATGTTGTTTTTACGCACCAACTGCATGCTAGTAGCTATAACCCGACGCTCCATAAGACCATAATCAACGACACTAAACACGTTATTCGACGCAGAGACGGATTAACATTTTGTAGGCCTGGTTCATAAGTTGTATAGGGCCTATATTATAAGTAGACCTAAAAAACATGTTCAACCAAAGCGTGTTGACGAAATTTAAATTATAGAACATTTATAGATATTTATGAATTTAAAACTGTTTATGACGTGCCTACATAATAGAAAAACTGTCAACAATAGCCTGAAAATCTTTGGAAACAAACTTCAGAAAATCCTCCTATTGGTTGATTATCAATTTCTATATATCGAATAGTAGGCTAAAGGTAAGTTGATCATTCTGTATAATATCAGGTGTTGAATCCACACAAAATGCAAAGTAGGTTACTTCAACTTCTTCTGCAATAGCATTTTTAACTTTCTTGGCCATTAGATCTATAAATTCGTCACAAATGGTGGATGATAAGTACGATCTTGTGCCTAGTTCCGCATTTGCAAATATTTCAATGTGCCATGCAATATTCTGCTAAATATTCTAGACATCCTAGAAAATTTTCATTGTCTGCATTACCAAATATTTCGGTAGATCCCATAAACGTAAACCACAACGTGATGCTATAAATTTCACAGTAGGTAAAACTCTCCTCAGTACTTCTCTCCAATAACTTCTTTCTGTGTCAAATTCTTCAGCAATCGATATATCCGAGGACTGAATAGCAGACAACTGATTTGCATAAGTTGCGAGACCTTGCAGGTGATTTTGTATTAAGTTCGTATTGGCCAAGTCGGTTAATATTATTCCAGGAATTGAAACCTTGCTTTGCTACAGCAGTAGCCTACTGCTGCTTGATGAAAAGAATTTGCATACAATGCAAATAAGCATCCTGTTGATGAAGGGTGCCAATGCCTGTCATTCGTTCACCATTTGGAGAATCTGTAAAGAATGCAGCGTCGTTGAGGTTCCTATTCCTATCTGTGCATTCTCTGACCTTATATGCCATTGCTATTACGAAAGGATTCTGGTCCCATTTGTAACCAATCATCAGTTTCACTTTTTGTATTAGGAGGCCACAAACCTGCATCATTTTCAGGCACCGTTTCAGAACTATAACCATAACCGTAGCCATAAATTTTTTTGTTTTCCAATAGAAACAAAGAATACTGAATTCAATGACTTGTTGTATTCCACTTGTTGTTAAGAGTATATTTATTTGCATTTCGGGAAAAAAACTTGAAATGCTTTCAGGAAGTTCTGGAAAAAGTTAAATATTCATCCATTTATTAATTCATTCAACAATTTATATAGCGTCCCTATATGTGACTACTCTGCGCTCCAAACTCCAGCTCGGGCAAACAGGTAAGTTTTCAAATGGCCATAAAACGTACCAGTACATGATCTAGGGAACAGGTATAGCTCCCGAGGGAGGCTATTCCAAACCCCAAGGCGTACCACGGAGAATGCGGTTCTGCATATAGCTGCTGTGCGGGCAAACGGGACCACCAGAACCCCGCTTTCAGCAGAGTGAAGGTCGCGACTATGCCGGGCCCCGATACCGGCTGACAGAGGTCTATTAGGTAACCTGGTGCAAGGCCAAGTTGGCATCGCCAGACCAGTGAGACAGGAAGCCAACACAGAACCTCCAACATATATCTGGTGACATGATCATAATTTTGGTACTTGGCCGATAAGTAGCGCTGCAGCTCGCAGTACGCGATCAAGACAAGACAACTGGCTAGCCGGCAGACAAGAATAGAGGGTTAAACAGTGATCAAGCCGCGCTGTAATTAAGGCTTAGACAAGAGTAGTTGCAGGGCTGGCCGTTAGCGAACGTGCAGCAGTACGGAGCTGACCATTGTCTCAGTATCTAGAAGGCAATGAGCTGACGCAGTTGGCAATAACAATCACGACTAAAGCGAAGCAGATGTGGTGAAAATCTGAGCTCCTGCTCCAACAGGATACCAAAGCTGAAGCTGACAAATTGTAGGTAGCGAATTTAAAAGCCAAGTCATCCAGGTTAAGCTTGGTAAGCTTCTGTCTAGTACTCAGCCATATGAATTTAGTCTTTGCCGAATTTAGACGTAAGCTATTATGATGACATCCATGTCTCCAACTTGTCTAGGGCGCGACTCATTTCCCAGACGGCCAAAGCAGCATTTGCGGGTCGGCTGTGAAAATTTGCCTGTATAGCATCCGAATAAAGCTGGCATTGGGCCCCACTTTCTGCCAGAAGTGTGGAATGCCCCGAGGTATAGATGATATAGAGTTGCGGACCGAGGACAGAGACCTGAGAGAGGCCATACAGGACAGGGTCCCATCTAGACCTTGTAGGGCCATGAACCACACCAAGAGTACGCCCAACAAGGAAAGCACTAAGCCATTAGAGGAGACCTCCACACAGCCAAAACGTAGCATGCAACCGCTCTAGTAGGATACTATGGTGTACAGTATCAAAGGCGTGCCCGCAATGTGAGCTCTGAACGAGCGATAGCCCCGTAGATGTAAGATGAGAAGCGATGCAGCAGTGTTTCCGTCGAATGGAACCTCCTGAATCCAAACTGGCACGATGGCAGGAGGTTGTTCTTCTCCAAGTGGCCAGCTAGTTGACATGTGACCTTCTTTTCAATAATCTTTGATAGGAGCGAAACATTAGCTATTGGCCTGTAGTTAGTCTGGTCCGCTTGAAGCAGGCCATCGTGTTTTAAAGTCGGGATCAGCATTGTGCTGTGGTTGACAATGTTCGAAGCCTTCTATTTCATTTGCATCATTTAATACGAGAAGGGTGTGACTAATAAATATATTATATCTACAATGGTGGAATTCTATGGGTTTCAAAACATTGCCCATATGCTCACAAAGGAACGGTATGATACCCATGTTTCCACACGATACCTCTACGATGTCTGCGTGGCTCACACTGGTCCAATCAATCAGCTTTGAGCGTGTTTGAGAGACAGCTTTAAATTTAGCAGTACCAAATTCGATGAGAAAATAGTTCCTTCACACCGTGTGCATTCAATTGAGATATAAAGTTACGCTATCCAGGTCCGCTTACCTCGTACAGTGAGCGAACTGTTGATTGTTTAAGGATAATAGGATGCACACTGGTTGTTAGGACAACAAGTAAAATTTGCATGCAAGACCACGTATTAAAGTTGAAGAGTGATGAAAGCACAGTATTAGAAAGATCTAAACACTCATGCGTAAACATAATCAACAATAAAGGTGTGTTTGCCTTCACCTAATGACTATGAAGATTTATTAGTTTCCAGCCAGATACTAAATGTGACGCCAGGGGTCCCATGCGTAAATATCATCAACAATAATGACGTGTTTGCCTTAGTATAGAGTGAAAAAATAGAATAAAAAGTTTCACCTAATGACTTACTGATTATTCTGATTTATTAGTTTCCAGCCAGAGACCAAATTAACACTGCTTCAAAAATTCCTTCTGTCAGGCAAAATAGTTGATTCCTTCCTGTCACGAGAGAGCGCCAGGAACAGCGACGCATGTCTTATTATGTCCACCGACAATTAACGTGTCCAATACCTCCGTGTATTGTCATCATAAAAGCCATAGAGCCGCGAAGTCCATTAATGTATTGGCGAACGCAACAGATTTCAAAACATTATAACTGGGTCAGTCGCATCCAGTCGACGACAGTTGTAAACGGGTCAGGCTGAAACATTCACTCGGCAATAAATGGGCAACACTGTAATTCTGGCTCATTGTATAAAGCCGACATTGGCGCTTACATAGCCTAATGGTTCATTCATGAGTAACTTGACGGAATCAAACGGAAGTCTTTGCCTTTGCTAGCTGTCGGAGCTTTGCAGGCTCATTCCATAAAAGTGACTTAAAGCGTTTGCTGTGAAGCCCTAGCAACTGATTTTCTCAATTACTCGTGAGCCGATGGAACATTAAATGATCTTAAACAGAAATATCGACAAAATAGTTCTCTAATTGCCACCAACCGGTCAAAACGTTTGAAGAAATGTCAGAGACGATTCGACGAGAGTTGCGTAAATTCGGAGAGAGCACAAGCATAAAAGGAGTAAGTCGTATCATCAAAGCTAATAGTCGACTTGTACGAATCTTTTGGCTACTTGCTCTCCTGGTCTGCTTTGCAGTGATGTTCTTCCAAGTCGTAACTGTTCTGATGAACTACAGTAGTCACACTGTCATCAGAAACATGTTAGTCTCTCAAAGTCGCCCGAATTTCCCGGACATCACAATGTGCAACCTCTTCCCAGTTTTGGACATCGAAAACTTCACTCATCTTTATGATGCGTACTTAGAAAAGATTCAACTCATTAAGAATCAAGCCCCCGAGAAACTGAAAGCGAATTCCAAGATATGGAATTATCTTCGAATGTTGTTGACGTTTAATTTTAATCTGCCAATTCTAGAAATCGCTGAAACGCGTCCCACTGTTTTGGACGAGTTCGTCGTGAGCGCAAACGAGTATGGGTGGGACGAATTCCTCTCGAACAAATTGAACGCAACTACTTTTCTGGGCAGTCCCCTTCAGCTGTGCAAGACTTTAAAACCAAACAGCGACACAGCGGCCATCCGTGTAATTATGTTTCTGAACCGCTTCTTTCCACACACAATTGACCTGTACTACAGCTGGATTCGCGTGTCATTATCCGCAGGCGTCAAAGTCATGATTCATCCCAAAGGCACGAAACCGGATCCGACCACTGCAATTTACGTCTCACCTGGCATGGAACTGACGATTGATGTCAACCAGAAAAACGTCTCCAGATTGTCCTATCCGTACGGAGACTGCCAGGATAGAATACTAATATATCCGGATGAAGATAATTCACCGCCTTACAGTCGCTCAACTTGCATCAGTCTATGTAGACAACGCCAGTACATTAACGCTTGCGGTTGTGTCGAATCTTACGAATATTTCACCGACGTTGAACTGAAAATGGGAAACTACACGTTCTGCCAAAACATCACACAATTTCTCGAAGAGTCGCCCAAGTATGTCGTCAATAACATATTAAGTGACAAGTTTTGGAGCGTTATGAGTTGCATGTGGGATTTTGCTCCCAATGAAACCCTCTGCGACTGTCCTATCAGTTGTGTCGAATCGATCTACGGCTACAGTAGTTCATGGGCTTATTGGCCCGACACTTTCTATCAGCTCGGATTTTATAATGTTTACATTCGTAACGATAATCGATACAGTATGGCATTTAAATCAAGCCTTCCAGGATTAAGTTTGTTAATTTAAAAAATAATGAAAGAAGTTAGAGTTTTCATGCTATTCTTAATTGTATGTGTCTTGATTTTGAGATTAGTATGTAAGAATGTTACCATTTTGCAGATTTCCTATTCTTCGAAACTACAATTAGTTAAAATGACGCTAAACTGAATTAAATAATGAGCCTTGTTTAAGCATATTCAAACCGCATGAAGCCTTTCAAAGAACTTGTGTGGGGCATAATTGCTACAAGTTTGAATTATTACAAAAACCACAAGTGAAATCTAATGTTGACTCTTTCAAGGAGTCTGAATATGAATGAATCTGAGTAGAATTTTATCACTAAGACACCTTAACAGACACACTATGGAACTTGCGAAATCATCATTAGAATATGGACTAAATTTTTGTCTGTCGGTATATAAATTCATAGATACTTTACGACAGCAAATTACTGTATTGTCATCTGTGTATTTGAAATTTGACCTTTTACCTCTGGGTTGCTGTTATCGCGTATGTGCTGCAGTGAAAACTTCCTTTAAGGCAAGTGATATATTCCTCAAGGAGTTCTAATTGACAGAGGTGCATAGGTTATATTTACAGGTAGATCTAGCTCACCTTACAATTACCTTGAACGTTTTACCCAGTTCGTGAGTCGTTTTTGTCTTAAACGTTGATGTGTATTTGACCATATCTGGTGCTGCTGTTTGGCGGATTAAATAATATTCGTGAACTCGTATTTCTTATTAACGTATATTCATTAAGTAAACCATTTAAGCAATCCCTTAAGGTACGGCAGCCGTGGAGCAGCCATGGATATGAAGTGTTAGCACCTTCATTTTTCTTAGCCTCGGCATGTGCTGGCGGGTCCTGTCCCTCGCCATCTCATCTTCCCACCGACAGTGTGCTGTCAGTGCACTCATTATAGCTCAGTTGGTTAGAGGGCGGAGGTGACGCAAATTTCTCGACACAAATTTCTGTCCTGGTGGGAATTTGAACCCAAGAACTCTCGGTCGCCAGTCCAACACGTTAGCCACTAGACCACCGTGCACCCTAGGCCATTACGTAATCGCAATTTCAAAACTTTCTATAGCGCAGCACGTCAGGTTCTTCACGAGTGCTGCGTCAAGTCAGAGGAGTTGTCCAGAGATACTGTATACGTGTGGAGAACACGACCAGGTTGCTTGGAACCCTAAAAGGAGATGAGACAGCAGCTACTGGTTAGTTGCTGTTTAACGACGCTGTGTCATAATAAGGATGATTTGCGTCGACCTCCTCCTTTATCTAGGCTTTGGACTGGCACTACCAGAGTGCGGGCAGTGGCGGAGTTAAGACAGCCGTGTTCTTTAAGCCTACATCGAGCACATTGAGGACCATCAGATATTACCAATGGCACAATGACGGCCTACTATGGACTCAATGTCAAGGGAAATGGAAAGGGGTGGATTGTGTCGACGAGGGTAAGATTTCTTGAAGAGGTGAGACTCTAGACAACCCATCTTGACTTGACACAACGCTCGTGAATAAGTTTGTGCCCTGCGCTTAGCTGTTTCTTAGTGTTTAGACATTGGTGCTCACGATTAGTGTTGATTGGAAAGCATGCAGCAGATTGATAGCTAGGAGTATTGAGGCAAATGAGGAAGGATGACAGACTGAAGGTTTGGAGGAAGAAAGAATTTGTGGAGTCTATTATTATTGTTTAGATTATTATTATTATTATTGCTAATTAGCCTAATTAATTAAT
>JACEVL010000167.1:940000-1037500 GCA_020284085.1 Aporrectodea caliginosa | reverse complement strand
TACTGCACTTCCGGTAACTTTGTCGAATCCGGGCTGCTCAATAGTCTGTAGAATGGCCAGAATGAAGCTTATGCGACAGAGTGAGTAAACGAGTAAAGTGACTGAGTGAAAGAGTAAGTGAAGAAGGCAGGCAAGCAGCAAAACAAGTAAACAGCCTGTATTCTCATCCAACAAGAGCACACAAACAAATGAATTGGCGTGGACAGAAATCACTCCTAGACAAACTTGCGCTGCAGTCAGTCAGTGTCTGCAGTCAGACATTCTTAAGTCGGAGCTAAAAAATCACCATATTATAGGCAGGGCCGGCGCTACCATTATGCCAACTACGTAACCGCCAAGGGCGCAACCGCGCCGCCATCGTACGTTGCATAACCTACTGTCTCATTTGTTTAGGCCCTATGTTTGTATTTCATTAACGGAGCTGTCAACTAAACGGTACGACATACGAAAAATTAATGTTAGTCGTGTCGTCTCTTGACTCACGGTTATCTACCTCTTACATTTTGCCTGCTGTATTTAAAAGAGGTAGCCTAACATCAAACATCCTAAATAATAAATATTATCGTTAGGGCTGCTAACTTTTGATTTTGTCAATCCGAGATGTCTGCATAGTCAATCGATATGGCACTACCAGTATGTTTAGGCCTACTCTGTCCACATCACTGTATGTAACGAATGTTGCGTCAGCCTAATGTAGGATCCACATTCCACAGTTTACTGAACTCATTGTCGTTAATACTTGCAGTCGAATCTGCAAAAGACAAGTGGGCTAAATATAAAATTAGAATCAACTTCAAGAAGAGCGAAGTTCATTATAATATACTGTTCGGTACCCCCCTTGGGGTTGACTAAAGGTCGCGTTTCCCCCTTTCCTGTTCCTGCCAACTCCAGGAGAGCAAGAGCTGAGCGGATCTCTCCTGCAGGCCGATCGGGGTAATGTAACGGGCTATGAGCAGGGTTTGCATGCCGTAGCGGATTAGAGGGAGTGAACTGATCTGGCAGACGGGTGACCAACCCGTCTGGAGGCTCGTATTCGTGTTGGTACCTTATTTCTTCTGTTCTCCAGTATTTACCAGGGCCGATTTCTTCCTCACCAGAGGGCGTATAAGGCTGACATTCTCTGTCTGCGGTTCCCGGATTGGGAACTGTCGTTTGGTCCGAACGACCTGGGTTCGAATCCTCCCGTTTACGACCTTTCCTTAGGTTTTCCTCTAAAGCCAATTTTAGAGCGGCATTCTGAGACTGTAAATGCAGTACTTGGGCTTGCAACCAAATATGGGAATCCTCTTCTAGGGAGGGATATATTCCTTGTGTCCCCTTTTCGTGAGGGACGGACCCTCTCACCTCCTCCTCACCTCCTGTGGCGCCTACAGACTCAGTCATCAGGCAAGTATCTGGCGTAGCCAATAATTTGTCTTTATTCATTTACAAATTATCGTTGTAACATAAAATGAATATTCCTTTACAGACAGGTATTTGTCGAAATTAACATTGCTGTTTGAATTACAGTCGTTTTAAATTAAAAGAATTATCTGCAGTACAATGTCTTGTTGTTTGCATTAATGAAACAAATTTACGCCTGTTTGGAGCGTATTAAAAGAATTATACCAAAGCAGTCTAAGATATTAAACTAAAGACATCTACTAGTTAGGCAGACTCCTAAACCAATACTTCCCCAACAGACTAGAGCTATCAGAAGGGACGGGGTTCCTAACAACCACGTTGTTGAATTCAATGCCTAGCGTTGAGATCTCTCAAGGCTACCCCTTGGACTGTCACTGTCAGATTATCAGCAAAATGGCGCTTACACAATCTTCGTTTTACCAGCCGTTCCTGTGCGACTTTCCTTAATAAATGCAGTCACCCGATCCTAGGTTACACGAGGGCAAACCCTTTAAAGTTTTTACTTCCAAACCTCACCCTAAATGTGACTTTTAATTGCATTAATCATGAAACATGAAACCGACAAAAAGTCCGCCAACAGAAACTCGAAAACCAGAAGATACAATGACATAGAGCAAAAAGCATTAGAGCTAGCCTTAATTCAGCCCTCTAGTGGTTGACTGCAGATCAACTGACTAGCGCTATATAAGCCCGCTTAAGCCCATGCTCTTAACTTAGAGTTTCCTGAGCAGAAACTCTACAATACAATTATACATGCAGATTGCAGATGTCATTTATTGGGTCTGCGACGGGAGAGCAGAACTTCGCCTAAACTTGTAGGCTACTTCTGCTGAGTTGATGCCGTTTAAAGCGTTCCAGACCACTGCGTACAAAGTCGTAGGATTCCGCATCAGTCATGTTAAAAATTAATTTTGTCAACAGTTCCACTGTAGCAAGGTCGGTGCTCAGGCAGTTGTTAGGTCGTTTATCATGCAGAACACTCTCTCACTAAAAGCTGTTAGGTAAAGATATGTTTTGGTGCAGTTCCGTGCTCATATTCAAAGATAAGACAGGTAGGTCTACACATACGTACGATGAGTAGGTACCGTAGGTCTCCAGCCACGGTTAAGCAACTGAGTGTCAGTGGGTTGTAAAGTTGTGAAGGCTTCAACCCAGCGCTGTCTAACATCCGATGTTGCGCCAACAACGTCAGGTCTTATAGAGCGTAGAACGCAAAATTCATTCTACAACTTGTCGAGTTTAGAGTACGAAAACAAGTCCAAAACATCTCTGCTTAACAATCTAAGTTGGATTTTTTGGGGATGCAAGTAGCTCGCCGTGCCTAGGGCAAAAAATAGTCTGGCAAAATAGTGGGATATCATTCGGCGAGGCAGAGGACTGACCACCCACCCTCATTTGCCAGGTCTAAGCAAATGAATTCGCTAACACTTCATTCCAAGGTCTGCCTGCTAGGCTGGCTTAAGGACTGCTCTTCTTCTTCAATGGCTTCTTCTTATCACGATGTTTAAAATCTGTTAGGTAAAGATATGTTTTGGTGCAGTTCCGTGCTCATATTCAAAGATAAGACAGGTAGGTCTACACATACGTACGATGAGTAGGTACCGTAGGTCTCCAGCCACGTAGGCCAGTTGGCAAAAAGGTTTATCATCTACAAAATCACTGAATCAGCTAATATTTTCTGGAGCTATATCCGACGTTTGTACCATGTTTTGCCACGAGCCAACTGCTCACAAAATACTGAATCGCTGACTTGAGATGAATGCAAAGCAGAGGGAAGTTCAAAGGCACAGTCAGCGATTGATGTATTGTGAACGCCCCCTCCGAAGGCCTTTGGATCCGGCTGTCTCTCCCTGCCCCCCCCACGTGCACAACTCGTAGGAAGTGAAGGATAAACAAGAAGGATGAATGCCTGACGCTGACGATTGATTTTTATGACTTATCAACAGCTGTAAAGAAGATGATGTGGCTTCTGAGAAAGCGAACGGACCGTTTTTTGGACTCTTCCTACCAAAATAGCACTTGCTTAGGACGAAAAGCAAACACAAGATGCAGGATCATTTGCTCCGTTTTACACAAGAGTCGCCTAAATCAAGAGTCATAAGGTCTACTCGCAAGACTTATAAACTTAGTCACGAGTGTTATTGCCCTAGTCGCAAGACGTACAGCACTGTGTGCCCATTTCCATAAATAGGGCATAAAGTTGCAGCGCTGCATGCTAACGAACGCTATGGCATTAGTGGATCGTTCGGTTTGGATATGCATCCATCTATCTATATATCCAGCCAGCTATCCACCCACCCACCCATCCATCCGCCACCAGATGGTGGAGGCCAAACTCCTCAATTACTGAATAGCATAATCAATTGCCCTGAGGTTGGCATAGAGAAGGGAACATGCCAAGATATAATTGTATCCAGACCAGACTAGCATTAACTGGGAGGGGGTGCTGCAGCACCCGGGCCCGCAGTTTTATAAATATGTGCGTGGTGTACCGATTGTCGTCAGTGTGGAGACTTTGGAAAGTAATAACAGCACCCAAGTCCGCACTAGCCTTAACGCGGTCCTGATCCAGACATTTGATACAGCGCGCTTTGTTAATAATCTCTAAAGCTCAGTATAATTTACCAGGCTTAATAATAAAGAGGAAAGACCCAGAGCGAACTGTGTAAAAAGTGCAATACAAGGTATATATCTTCGTTTATTGATTATTCGGGATGTCACACCGCATCCAGGTACAAGTTAAATTAGAAATTAGATAGTAAGTTCGTTGCTATCGTTGTTCTCATATGAAAGGTTTGTTTGCTACTTTCTATATAAAACTCTTGGTATATAGTTTTTATCGTCTTTGGCTGGGAGCTTAAAATCGTGCAGCCTGGGGCGAAGATTGTAATGTTTTTGCACTAGCGTCTATGTATAAACTGGTTGCACTAGGTGCAGTAGTAGTGGTCGTTTCGCTTTCCTCCATGCAAATCATTCCCCCGATCGGACGCTAGAAAAGTAAGCAGTGACAGTTTTAGGACTGTGTAGTCTGTGGGATTGGTGTTGTCCTTAACAAGATGTCTGACCAAAATGTGACTGGAGGGTCCATTAACCCGTGTGGTAAGGACACACAAAGCCCAAATGTGGCTGCCTTAAAACAAAAATGAACACTGATTGTTTGGCGAAAGACAACAATTGGTGAACGTCGTTGCTAGATAAAACATGCTGGCATATAAAACATGTCTATTATGCTTACCTTAGACCTTAGTCCTTCAAATGAACGCAGATTGTCTATGATTCAATTGTCTATGATGCGTTTAACTATATTTCCGTTTGCTATTGCTAGGCAAACCAGCACAGTATACAGTCGTAATCGCAGTGTCAACATTTTCCTTAGCGTTTCGAGGAAGCCAGATCGCGGTAACCAGTTTATACAGAGACGCTCAGTCAAAAGAGAAATCGGTAAATGTAAAAGTAAATATAATCGTTTCTATTATAGCGATCATAATGACTTCCACCGTGTTCATTTTTCAATGAATTGATCGGGTGAGATCTTTTACTACCTTTACCCGTTTGAATGGAGTCATGTTCAGTTCCAGGTCGAGGTTTAAGGATGAGACAGGCAGATAGTCAGACGGTTACGGTGAACTGTGTTCATAATTGAGGACATTCTGGTCACTTATATATATATATTATATATATGCATGCATATATATACAGGGATCGGTTGGGACCGGAACGCACCGGAACGGCGTTCCGGTTCTTTTTAGAGAACCGAAACGCCGTACCAGTACAAATTTCTAGATATACATGGCGCCTGAAGCCGATGTTCGGGTTCTTTTTTGCATAATATATGTATATAATATTATATTATATTTATTTGTTTTTTTTTATTTGAGACAAAATACAGCTTGCAAGCTTAGGATGCCTTAAACGGACCAGGAATAAAGTACATGAATTCAGTTGAGGACGATGCTCTTCATTGTATGATGAGACTATATAGTCGACAGAGCAATGCAAGAGTCACCCACCGGTCGAGTGATCGGTAGGACCTACACCTAAAGCATCTCTAGTCTGATCTTCATGAATCCTTACTTTGATGGTCTTGGCCTCAGTGGTTCCGGACACCATGACTCTCTGGCCAAGCGTTCCACTGCAGACCGACTGTAGTGTCTGCTGCATATGAGACATTACTGTTGAAGCATGTAGTCAGGTCGAGAGCTGTTTTGTTGCAGACAACGGATGTCTAATGATTCGGTCATGGTCTTGAGGCATTTGAAACAACAGGTCTACTGTAGCTTCACCTAGGCTATAGCTCATGGAGACCTTACGGCGTGGCTCAGCACAGAACACAGACGCATCCACGCACGCAGATATAATTAGCCGCATCGACCGATTTGCAAATTCATTATCGAAAGGATCGTTCCACTCATAATAAAAGCGGCGCATCATCATTAGTCGAGCTGTTGTTCCACAGAGCAGAGGACGGAAGCAGATGCTACTCATAATAAACCGATCCAAGTCGGGTTATGACAATGGCTAGACTAACAGCCATCTATATGGCAGAGCAGTCCTGGCTTTAAGTGTCTGCAGTGATAAAAACTGGTGGTTAGGATGGTGCCCCGTGTTTAGCTCTGAGTAGCGCTTCAGAAATTTCGAGATAACGATTACGATAAGGAACTGAATTGTTGTTGTCTGCGAACTGAATACGAAACGGAATCTAAGATGCTGTTCTGCGCCGAAGACTAGCACTGGAATTAAGACGGAATAAGACTTCCGTTCTGAACATCCTGGATGCTATAGACTGGTCTGTCAAGGACGGTGCTTATCTGAAGTTCTTCGAATGTTCAGCTCAAGATCGAGTAGGACTCATCGCATAAGGTAAAACATAAATTTGTTCTGACTATTCTCTTGTAAAGATGGATGTTTATTAGAAATTATGGGCTTCTTCCATCACTGTTTGATAAATATTTCCTTAAGGGTGTAGCTATCCATGGACATGATACTAGAGCATCCTGTAAATATCGAACCCCAGGGGCACGAACCAGGACTAAGCAGTTCTCAATTAAATGCTCAGGTCCACCACTTTGGGATTCTCTTCCTCCAAATGTAATAAATATATTATACATGGCTCAATTTAACGCTCAATTGAAACATTATCTCTTGAACATAAAAAAAGAATAGAATGACTCGATAGATTGTACCTTAGTTAAGATTGTTTATAATGTACAACTGTGAAAATTATAATCTGTTTTGTTTTGATCTTGTTTGTTTGTTTTAAATCTTGTACTGCAATGTTTTGTTATTTAGTTGTTTGGCTATGATTTAGCCCTAAAATTGTTATTTAAGTTGAATTTTCTATAACTATATGATCATAAAAATCGTCTTGCCATCAGTAAATATAATATAGAAAAGGGGCAGCCCTGCCATAGCGGATTATTTTATCGTTTAGGGCTGTCCAAGTTGACGGCTTCAGCAGATTAACATTTTTTTATAAAAATGACTGATTGTTAATTAATTGTGTTGTTGTTGATTCAATAAACGGCTGATATATGTAATGTACGTCTGTTTTTGTATGCATGTATGCATGATGTATGTATGTATGCATTTATGTTCGTATGTATATAGATGAATGTATGTACAATGTGCATATGTATCTGGCTATTTTATAGCATATTTTAAGAACCTCGCAAGACGCAGTGTAACATAGATATACACTGTGTCCGGGGAAAAGGACCCCTTCGGGTAATAGGCTACTAAAATAGCAAATATTCATTGATTTTTAAATTCCAAAACCATTTTATTTCTGACATAATAGCCATATATTTAGCGTTCTGGGACACGTTTTCAGCTATAGGCCTATCTGAACGTTTATTTCAACACAAAAATACTACAAGTTTTAATGTTTTATATATTTTTAATTTTCAGGTTATCTTGACTAGTTTGGATAAAAATAAAGCTGTTGAAAAAGTCATAGCCATCCAGTGTTGAAAACTACTATGATTAGTAAATTGTTCTAAATATGTGCAAAATCCAGGGGGCAAATGCTCTCATGCCCCTCTCCCTCCGGACGCTCATGATCTTACGCTCAGAGAAATCGCTCGACAGACTGGCGTTTCAAAAAATCTTCCGTGAATGAAATTATCAAGAAAGACTTTGGCTTAAAATGTTTTAAGAAACGTCAAAAGCGACGGAATTTGCAGAAGCCAGCAAGCACTCACGGCTTGAGCGTTCAAGGCAACTGCTAGGCTGCTATCCTGCTCACATGGTAGGCTATATTTTATATGGTTCATGGACGTAAAGTTGTTTACCATTGCTACACCAAAGAACAGTCAAAAATGATCGTCTGTATGCTGCCGCCGGAACTCTGGGGAAAACACCCAGGCTTATCGTTTGCTTCATACTCGCTCGACATTTAGTCGGTCAGTAGGGCCTAATGGTTTCTGTTGACGTATTATCGATCATTAGTAAAACGAAAATCCATTTCATCTGTGGCCTCCAAACAGCCAGGACTTAAATCCAGTTGATTACAAGATTTGGGGAATAATGCAAGAGAAGGCTAACAGGACAACAATCAGACACATTGAAGAGCGAATGCCTGGGTGGAACTAGTGATTACATCCGGGATGTCTTGCATTGGCTCCCTTTCCCGCAGTGGATCACTTACCGGATCTCTGCCTTGGTTTGGCGCTGCCTCATGAGTGTGGCCCCTGTTTACTTACAGGAGCTCTGCTGCTCCACCCTGAGCGTCCAGCGCAGTGGTTCTCTCCGCTCCTCTAAGCAGGCTGAGCTTCTCGTTTCCCGGTCACGGACAACTAACCTATTATGCAGCGCCGTGCCTTTTCTGTTGCTAGCCCTGCAATCTGGAATGAGCTCCCTGTGGATCTACGCCTAATGCATAGAGCCCTTGCGGCCACATTCTTCTCTAACCTCAAGACTGTTCTCTTTAGCCGGGGTTGAGTCGGGAGCGCTTCTGAGTAGATAATCTTGAAGGGGCTCTATATAAATCTCAAATGAATGAATGATGATAATCGATGCTGCTATTGGCCAATGGCGCGCACGTCTTGAAGCCTGTGTCTAGACTCTAGACCGAAGGCGGACACTTTGAATACATCTGCAGTCTAGTGTGATTATTCAAATATAAAAATAAATTAAAATAACATTTATAATTGATAAACAACACTTTAACAATATTTCATATTTTAAGCAGTATTAGCTTATTATCATTATCAAATGCTTTCAAAAGAGCTGGCGGCTGTTGTGATCCACGCCAGACCCCTAATCATGGAAGCGAGCGCTGAGGGTGACGTGACAAGTTGCTTTCGGCACCCTTGATAGTCCTCCGTGTCAACAATTCAAAACTTTACTCTCCTTAAATTTTTTTGCCTCCTCCAAAATTCTTCCGGACGCTCATGCGTTAGATGCGACTGTGGTCTATCTCTCGACTTAAAACAAGATCTCGACATTTTCATTTCAGTGCAGTTCTCGGTCTACCACTACCCATTCGACGCTCAGACGATCCGGTTAAATTGAATTTTTAGAAGTTTGAAGCTTCTTTAGACCGCCTAATGTCCATCCCAGTCCTTAAATTTTCTGATCAACTTTTTGCGCCATAATGTTTATTTTTCCGTAAAATTTTTATAGTAATTTTTTCTTGGCTGAACGCCATTTTCTAACCGTTTTCTTTTTTAAACTTGTAATTTAAAGACGTCTCTATGACGTACTGTTTTAACGAGGCCGTTCATAAATAATAAATTTGTTGATAATTATGTCAAAATTGAAGCTGTTTTGAATTTAAAAAATCGACGAATATCTACTACTTATTTTCGTATTACCATAAGAGGTAGCCTACTTTTTCCCGGACACTGTGTAGATAGGCTTTTGACAAAATGAGGTCTGTGTATAGTTCACAGAATTTCATTGAACTTGCTCGATTGGGAATTTTATACTTTTCTTGTCTGTAAACATAGCCTACACATTTACGGCATTAGTCTTTGTTCCACGATTCAAGAAATCACTCGCTTTCACTTCACGTGCATCTCGACAATACGCCACGCCCCCAACCAACCACAGTTTTATGCGTTGGTCCGGCGATCTATGTAAACTTAATGGCGCTCGCTTTGATCTGCGTTTTCTTTCAACCAGGACGCTTAATGTATCCTGAAGAGTCGCAAGATGAGTGGACGAAGAGATCAAATCAAACATGTACTACTGGTTAAACGGACCTAGTTTTATGGAGAGGTGTTCCTTGCAAACTGTCTGTCTACACTCTACAAGCTGTGATGCCCAGCTTATTATCTAGTGGTGTGGTCCTTATGTAACATTGTAGAACGTAAGGCTGGTTCTTTTAACCCCCGGATCTTTTAACCCTGCGTTTTTTATAGTTTATGTGAACTTGGTATATTTTACTCTGAAGACCAAGGCTCAACACATTGCAGAACTGACAAGTTTACTTTCCAACCGACACCGATATCATAACAGACATCTTTCCAAGCAACTCATTGGCAAGCTAATATCCCTGACCATTGTAGCTGAAACTGACTAACCTCCTTCACTTACCTTACCATCAACCAATCTTAACTTGCCTTGCCTCATCCGTTCTTATCTTGGTTTACCAGTCTTCGCTCGTCTGATCCTTTCTCATAGCTTACCTTACCTTACCACGCCATTGCCTCGCCTGCTCTTATCTTGGTTAACCTTACCTTCCCTTGTCTGATCTCACCTTAGCTTACCTTAATTGACCAGACCATGAACAGTCGGCGTTTTCACGGATACTTCATCATCTCCTTACTATTCCTAGGAAGCAGTGCTCATGGCAGACCGCAGAACCCCTGCACCGTCCCTCAGTCGTGTTCAGACGTGGAGCAGCCTCCGATCAACGGCACAGGGTACTTGCCTGCATGTCGCTGTGACAGGAGATGCCACCTGTACGATGACTGTTGCTACGGCGCACCAAGGCAGCGGAAAGAGACGGGCAACCAGCGGCATGGGAAGATCGGGTGCGAGTTGTTCCCAGTCGTTGACAAGAATCACTACGTCTTTCTCGTCAGCCGTTGTCCCGATTCCTTCCTGGACCAGGACATCGCCGTCAAGTGCAACAACAGCAGGATACGCACGGGAGGAAACCACGACAGGTACCCGGAAAACCTCAGCGTCGAGTACGTGCTGAAAAAACTACCCGTGTCGTCCAAGACCTCGGGGATCCTCTACCGTAACGCCTTCTGCGCCATCTGTAACCAAGAATTTAATTTCGAGTTCTGGAAGATTCGTATGGAGTCGGATAATGCAACAGAGGCCAACTACACCGGCTTTTCCTACATTGATCTTCTTGGCGTCATCAATGGGTCTTGGGTCAACTACGGTCCTCCGAACGAGGATCTCGCCTCTCGTTCGTGCAGCAAGTTTCACGTTGCCGATTGTTTGCCGAATTGGAGCCGAAACGAGACGGAAGAGGCCGAATCCGTTCGAAGCGAGTGCCGAAGCTACCAGTCCTATGTCCAAGTGCTACCAAAGACGATCTATCGCAACTGGCACTGCGCTCGGTGCAACCTGGCCAGTGAGGTCAACATGAGCTGCACCGACTTCCAAGAGATGATTCCGACCGGGGCCATGCTCGATCCATTACCCTACTCTGTCCTGCTCGATTTTAGTTCCGGATTTTGGGATTTCTGGACTGCGCCGAATTCGATTGGTGGGAAGCGGCCGCCGAATGGCGATTCGATGGATGACTGCTGGAAATCGATGAACGAAACGACAGTGAATGGAACCGGTTGTCGTCCTTGTGATTCGACGCAGGGTCCCTGTTCACAAGACTCGACCCTCTTTCCCAAGAACGCTGAGCAAACGACCGGGGATCTGATACTCGCATACCTGACTTTCGTGGGGAACATTCTGTCTGTCATATCGCTTTCGTTTCTGCTCTTGGCGTACTGTTGCATTCCGAGTTTGCGCAACACTCCGGGTCGTTGCCTGATGTGTCTCTGCGCTTCTCTGATGGTCTCTCAGCTGCTCTTCGCCGCCCTCGGACACTACGACGACCAGATCCCCAGCTTTGGCTCAGCGCAGGTCGAGGATCCGGAGAACGAAACCGAAACAAAGCCGGAGAACGAAACCGAAACTAATGCATTCGACCAGTTGCAGAACGAAACCGAAATCAGTGCTTTGGACCGATCAAAAAACGAAACTGAAACCAATGATGTCGGCCAGTTTAACGAAACCGAAGACGTTCGGAACAACTCGTCGAACATTCACGATGAAAATCGACCTTCAATAGTGATCAGCTTGAGTATCGTTTCCGATAATGAAAGAGAGGAGACTGTCACTGAATCAGAATCCTACTTTGACCGTCAGATCTTCGTCAGACGTGAAGTACCAACGACATCGACACAATCCATGTCGAACGAATCTGAGGACAGTGTTTCGATGACGACACCCAATCCAAACCCAGTCAAGTGGGCATTCCGGAAGGACGCCAAGAGCATCGTCTGCTACGCATCGTCTCTCATCAGTCACTACTTCTACCTGGCCTACTTCTGCTGGTCCAACACAATGGCCATCGACGTCTGGCGCACCTTCCGCACCCTCTCGTCCAGCCTCCCATCCCAGGCCGACCTTCGGAAACGCCACTTCATCTACTATTCCATCTACTCCTGGTCAGTTCCGGCTGCCATAGTAACCGTAGCCGTAGTGATGGATACCGTGGAAGCGAGCGTTCGACCGCTGTACGCCGTTCGCTTCTGTTGGATCAGCAACCCTTACGGCATCCTCGTCTTCTTGTACGTCCCGTGTCTTCTGGTGACGGCCGCAAACATTCTCCTCTTCATCCTCAGCTCCGTCAACATCTGCTTCTCGTCCATGGACGACGTTCAGAGTCGTTTCGGCGGACGAGGCCTCGAGGGCCGGCAGCGCCTCTTCCTCTACGTGCGCCTGGCGTCCGTCATGGGCATCACCTGGGTGTCGGGACTGTTGGCGTCGGTCACGAAGAGCACCGTGCTCTGGTACGTGTTCGTCATCACGACCGCCTTTCAGGGCGTCTACATCGGACTCTGCTTCCTGGCCACGAACCAGATGCGAAAGGTGATCAGAGAGAAGTTTAAACTGAACTACACGTCGTCAGTGATGACGAAATCCAGCTACAAGTAGCTGATGACGACACTACGATTGCCTGTCCATAGCAACGGACGTATACGATCCCTGGCTTCAGAGGGAAGTTCCAACAAATTATCTTCACGAAACAACTCAAAAAGCAGACTTCATGGGCATGTCGAAGACAATCTGAATGAAAAATTACTGTCAATCTTGATGAAATGACTCGCAACATCTAACTGAAAACCAACATCTCAGTCTTCATTCCAACACAATCTTTAGGAAGAAATTGCAACACAGTCTTCATGAGAAAAGTACAACAAGATCGTCAGTTAGCAACACCAAATTAAACTCCGTGAAGCAACTATGAACAATCTTTACGAATAAACTCCAGAAAATTCTCCCTTGAGTAGACCCTAAGTAAAGTAAACCGTTGTGAAACAACTCCTGCAATTTTGGAACGATCTTTCACGCAATAGCACCGCGATCACAACAAACTGCCCTCGTGCTCGATGTGACAGAATATAAGTAATAATATATTAGAAGACAAATGTCTGTCTGTCTGTCGTGACTCAACATTCCTGTTACGCGACGAGTACCAGCCACTTCGCTTACACAACGGACGCGGCCATCGGTCCGTACGGTAATAGACGCCGGGGATAGTGAGGGACGCGACTCCACCGTAGGCGGATGAGTGCCAGTCACTTCGCTTACACAAGGGACAACGGCCAGGGACCAAGTGGAGTGTACCAGTAGACACTGACAGACAGATGACAGGCTTGCACAGAACTAGAGCATCATCAAGGGGACGGGAAGTAGGGGAGGGGCGGGGAGGGGAGACTCCGAGAGAGGCAGAGGCAGGAGAGGGGAGGGAGTTGGAGATGCGTTATGAAGATAATTTCAACCGTCTTAGGACGGGCAAATGCCTAGTATAATATACTGTAAAATAATAATTATAATATGATGTGATATGATATGCTATTATATAGGCTTGATTTAACAAAGGCTTTGTGTGTTTCAGAAGAGGTAATGGTATAATCTGTGTTAGAGCCACTGCAATTATAACCTGGACAGCCTAATAGCACAGCCTTCTAAGTCGCCTCTTAAATGTTGTGACAGTGTCCACTGAAACAGTACTATCATCCAAACCATTACCCAAGTCCACAAGTGTTGCGCTGAAGAATTTCTGCTCTATTTTCGTAATTCCATCCTCGTTGGTAATTTCTTGTCTCTGCTTGGTGATCGGACTCTGAGTCTTGTTATAAGCACCGAACGAGGTTCAATTATATGAGTAATGGGTTTACACTGTTAAATTTACCTAAACTGTTGCAGTAAGGCCACAGATGGAGTATGTGTATATATAGGTGTATAAAGCGTTCTACCCAATTATCCTCTTACCAGATTCTTGCCAGTTCCTCGTATCCTCATCTTAAGGTCTCCAACATAACGTCGCTCACCCACCATCATCTGCCTCAAGCTGCTCTATCTATCACCACTGCCTGCCTGACCCCTCTGGACCTTGTCCTGGAACCGATTTCACCCACTCCGCCTATCGCTTTCTATTGACTAAGCTCCTGTGAATAAGCTGGTTCCTGCGACCTCGCTTTTTTAGAGCTGCAACAATTTTGAGATTACGATTAGGCCTACTCACGTTTTCCGTTAAAAGCTAAAGTCCCACCTTTCAAGAAATCTTACTTTAATATATTCACGCCACCGCCCATTAATTTGTCTCAATCAAAACAGAACCCAACACCATAACAGTTCCTTCGTCTCCGTCTGTTTCTCTCTGGTCTCCTAGCAACCAGATTGTTTTCTTCTCAAGGCAGAGGCGCGTTTATAGAAAACGGGGCCCTAGGCGCAAACATTTTTGGGGCCCTTCTGAACTTCGAAGTCTGAAACTCTGGTGGTGTTTACGCTATATCATGTGCAAAAACCTACTAAGTTTAACCTGAAGCCGTTTTTGACACACACGCCTTTTAAGGTGCCAACAATGAATTTTTCTCGGCCTCTCATTATGAAGTCATGCTAGGCAGTTTTGTCAAAAAACAAAGTACGTTTTCTCTTGCAATGTCATAATCGCTTTCAATACCATGTTTCAGTTTTGCCTCCGTCTCTATTTTGGGGAAATTTTCTCTGACGTTTTGAGCAAAATTGTTAAATAATTAAATAATTCAAATTCGACAAACATGGTCTTTGATCGTGCAGAAATTTTTCTGGTGACATTTATTCTTCGCAGCATTTATTATTTGTATAAGTTGCGTTGTTGTCAACTTATTTTGATAAACGAAAATTGATTGATTGATTGCAACTAATTCCAAGATATTGTCATTAGAGCTATCTTATTTCGTTTTGCAGCTCCAGAAAATTAGCAACGTTTCATTGCGTCAGATTTTAATAAATATTTGATATTAATAAAATATCAATTAGCCTACTATTACTTACTGGTTATCAAAACTAATAAAAGTTTTGAACACCATAAAATGACGGAATTATCAGACTAAAGGTCTCCACACATAGGCCTAAACTGCAGCAGACGCTGGTTTCTGCTTGTTGGTAATAAGTTTGATGTTATTTTACACAAAAATGAACTATTAGCCCAATTGCTGCCCATATGAACTAAGCAATTATGAATTACTAAATTAGACAAAATATACTTTGCAATTACAATAATAATTACTTTAGTGAAATTATCTGAATGCCAAGCTGTACAAAATATAAAGAAATATATTTAAAATAATCTAAATTTTAAAATGTTATTTTTTTATTATTGAAAAAAATATATTTTCATTCGTTTGGGGGCCCTTCAAGATTTGGGGGACCTAGGCGCGCTCCTAATTCGCCTACTGGTAAACGCGCCTCTGTCTCAAGGTGTCTTTGGACAGCCCTTCGATTTGACGCATTGCATGTGAATAAGCTGGTGACGTGCGCTTAGCTTCTAAGTAGCGCTTTAGAAGTTGTCGAGTTTGTGAGTACGATGTGCTGTCCTTCTACGTTTGATTACGCTGTCATATATTATTGTAAGATTATCGACCAGTTTCCATAAGCACCGGGGCCTACAATCAGTGGCCTACATTATCGCACGAACATTTCAGCATTTGTTACTGTCAAATTTATCTAGACTGTATGTACAAATCCTTCATATAAGGTCAAAGCTAACATACATTTATAAATGCATATGTGTATTTAGTTCTTCAACGTCGTGGTTGCCATGTGACTGTTCACGAGTCACTAAACTGTTTCCGTATCGGGAGAGACCGGAAGAGGAAACTGAAAGGATCGCACGTACATTTTTAAAGACTCTAAAGAATCACTCAGAAAATTTTCACATTGCTGTAGATTTGGTTTACCCTTCACCCTGACTGACAATTTCCAAACACAAATATAGGACTAAATTTGTGTTTACGAAAGTTTAAATATCAAGTAAATACCTATGTTTATAGAAGTTCAATGTTACTTATTGAAGTTCAGTGTTATTTAGTAAAGTCCATTTTTAGCGCTGACTGAATAACTGGTAGATAATTTTTGAAATAAAGATCATTGTGTGTTCTGTGTCGATAACGACTCCACAACTTGTTTAATAGAAAATCTCATTGTCTGTACAGGTATGTATATATTGTGGCGCATAGCATTGTGCACGTTATAATCGGCCTGCACACGTTGAATTTGAATGTATTGAACAGACTGTGTAGCTTTTATATTCAGAGAGTCTGTCGTCCAGAGATCGACGTCCAGTGGAGGTCCGAGTCCGGTTGCCAGAGAGACCAGAGAAGAGGCAGAGTGCCTGCAAAGGCGGGTTTCGTTGAAGACCAGATGGCTTGAAAGGCGGAGGATCGGATGGGTTAGGCTAGGAATTGTTGAAGAGGTGAGACTTCACTTTGGAATGGAAAGCCTTTGGGCGATTTGTAGAGGAGCCTGAGGTAGATGACGGTGGGTGAGTGGCGGTATTTGATGGAGAAACTGAAAATATGCGAAATTCAGAGGAAGGTCGTTCTAGGTACGAGGTGTGGGGTTGAATATGGATCGGTTGGAGACCTGGTGGTGAGTAATGACTGGGAGACGGGAGAGAGTGTCAAAGGAGGATGATCGGGTAGAGCGGTGTGGCTGGATGGCGAAAAGTTCGCGAAATTCCATTGACCCTCTTCTGTTAAATCTAAGTTAAAATTTAAATTAACTCTATGCGGATTGACCTTCTGAATATTTCCCTAACTATACGGCCTAATTTGGTGCATCATTGGTTGATGCCTTGTGCATTAGATACAGATCCGATTGAAGAGACTAATTACAATTATAGCGAACAAGCTGAAGCTAAAGCCTTTCGTCTCACCAAGTGCTCTTCTCTACGGCTTCTGAGCTTCCCTCAATACAGGATTTTAACGACAAACAAATTTTCCGGTGACATTTTAAGTTCCACAACGGAAGAAACCCTGTCAAACTTCTCACCTTAAGTTGTACCATGGTTGACCGTCACAGAACAGATGACAGGCCGAGTTGGATTTATTCAGTAGCAATTTATATGGCGCCAGTGTAGAATGCAGTAGGCATGAAACGATGGCACACCAAAACGAACTCTTTCATCAAATACCTATCAAAAATACGGGAAAATGTCACATCACCAAATTCTCTGTTATTGGCTCGAAGTGTTACTTGTTTCGTATGGTAATTATGCCTCGTCGCAATCAATGCAGTCGCCGCGAGTAGCCTTTCTATTGACAAAGCAGATCGATTTCTTTCTTTGGATCGAAAGACCTGTCAAGGAATTCGTTTTCTGCGGATCTGGAGTTCGCAAAATAATAATAATAATAATCATAATAATAATAATAATAATAATAATAATAATAATAATAATAATAACAATTATAATAATTATAATAATAATAATATTACAATGATAAATATAATACAATAATAGTATTCGTTTATTAATTCAAACTGACAAGTATACGTGGTAAGATTACATGATATGGTAGTAACAGATGATAACAAGTTTAGCAGGAGTCAAATTTAACTTATGGCAGCCATGCAAGGCGCCCGTCTGTCCTACTACTTATTTTACAGTCGCTCCCTTGTAGTGAGGAGGATAAGGTCCAAAAAGGCAGTGCATTGTTCATCTTGTGGATAAAAGCAACAAACTTTTCTAGCTTCAAGAAAAACATATTTTAAAACTTTTCAGCCAGAGGCATCACTTAATTCAACCGGGAACATAATAAAATAGATGTTTGAAAATATGCTAAAATACACATGTTCCACAGCTGATATGCAGCACTATACTATTGGTGGCTTAGTGAAATTATCGTTACCTGGCGGATAAAAGCACCATATTTGGCACGAAGATCCGTCATGGTCTACTAATTAATGTTAGAATAGGAGCCCTCAGAAATTAATAAGCATTTTTATGTAAAACACCAAAAACAAAGGTCAAAATCAAAAGAAAAGGCCACAACTCAGCTAAATATTATTCTATTTGGGCGATTCTTTTACCTGTTTGATCGGACCGATAAGGGCTGCATCAGATAAGACACATAACTAGAAGGCTAACATAATTCAAGGTCATTTCAAGGTCAAAAGGTCAAAATCAAGAGAACATTGGCAACAGCTCGGCCTAATTTTGCCTTTTCTGGATGATTCTGCGTTATGGCAGTTTTGCGTAGATTTTGACCTTTGGCCATGAGATTAACCCAAGGTCATTTCAAGGTCAAAATTGAGGAAAAATGACCAAAACACAGAATCACCAAATTAAAACAACATTTGGCTGAGTTGTACCCATTTCCCAACATTTTCTTTATCTGGATGATTCTGAATTATGGCAGTTCTCTGTTGATTTTGACCTTGAAATTAACCCAAGGTCATTTCAAGGTCAAAGGTCAAAATTGAGGAGAAATTACCGTAACACAGAATCATCAAAATAAAACATTTGGCTGAGCTGTAGCCATTTCCCAACATTTTCCTCTGAAATTCTCCTTTTTCACCTTAAAATAACCTTGGATTGTCTTGCATTTAATAGCCTTGTTTCAATATGGCAGCTGTAAAACTGGACACGGTCATTAAAGGGAGAAATGCTATATTTCCATTAAACGATTTGTCATTGTTCCTTGATGCTGGCTGCAGTTATACAAAGATTACACACTTCTATTTAGTACAGTTGCACTTGCACAGTGGGGAACAATCTTTTATCCACCCAGTAACGATAACCTTGAAATACAGCGCTAAGCCACCTGATTATATGCTAAGATGCAGAATATGTTGTCTTTTGACAACATGGAACTTAATAAATCTAATTTAAACATAATAAATGTATACTTGTGTGCAGGAATGGGCAGTAATTGAAATTATGTAATTGAAATTATTTGAAAAATACATAATTTATAATCCAGTGCATTTTCGCATGTATTTTGTAATTTTAAATTATATTTCATGTCCCAAAGTAATTTTTAATTTGTAATTGAATACATTTTTCCAAGTAATTTGCCCATCCCTGTTTGTTTGGGGCAATTGATATAGCACCAGCATACCAATCAGTGTTAGAGATAGAGTGGTGTAAAAACCGAACTTTCTTATCAGAGTGACATGGCAAGTCACCCAATTTCCCAATCACACCATCTCAGAATTTGTTGATAATGCTAGTTTGTAAATAAACATGTGGTAAGAAACCACTAATAACTGAATGTGCCGAACCACGCTGAAAACTGCCCATAAGTCAATATCTGTTGAAATATGGTTATGAGGGATATGTAGCACAGCAATGTTTGCACACCATTACAAAGGATTTGAAGAGTACTTTCATATGATACTAATATCATTCTGCTTCTTTGATGCTTTCAATCACAAAAATCCAGTTGAAAAACATTTTTTACATTTGGGACCTTTTTCAATTAAAAAATACATGCTAGCACTATAATTTTTACAACATATTTGATTTCTATTTTGTATCACTTGTAATTTAATGTCTGTTATGCAGTCAGTTATTTCTACCACTGTGGTAATTTAATTAATGTCTGTTGTAATGTTTCTCTGTGACGAGCTTCCAGTTAGTGACGATCTGTCTGTCGGTTGTCTGGTCAAGTTTATACTGACACACAATAATAGTGACCAAGTCCTCAATAGTAAGAAGGAGATGGTTAACTGGAATCCAGCCGTCATCCCAGCGTCTTTGCGACAAATTTGACTTTTCAGGACCTTTAGGCTGCATAGGTTTACCAAAGCATCATGATTTTCATGAGATATCTCCATAATGCAGCCTAAGTACCAGTCTCAGTTGTGTATAGTTTCAGCACAAGATAATCTATCTTCTATCTATTTGCCTCTACCTGACTCATCAACACAATTTTTTTTATTCCCAACCATCGATACATTTGTTCCGGAGTGAGTATATTGTCTGTTGTACCGTACGCTGGTTCTAGTTGAGGGTTCCACCAATGCAGCCTCACATGCTGTTTCCATGGTTGGTTGTAAAGAAATGCCACTCTTCATGTAATCCAGTCTTCATTGTGTTACATACATACATGGTGAAATTTTCAAATTTTTATACTGAGATGCAGCACCATCACTGAAGTACTTGATATGCTCTATTCTTGGCAACAGGATTTTGATGTGATGAATGACAAACTTTTGAAAAGCAAACACGATCATTGTATCGTCACTTAATGTATGAAACACATGTAGTTTGCACAACTTGATACGGACCCAAACCTAACAAACAATAAAAAAATTTCAATTTCTAAACAAGTGACCAAAATGCAAATTGCTTATGTTCACACCATTGCTTTTCACACCCAGATGCAAGGCAAATGACAGACACTGATTAGATCATTAGAAGGTTGCAAGTACTAGCAATTTGCCCCAACCTGCCCCAACCAGTCAATGTACATTTTTGGAGATCAACAAGTTTGAAATCTGGTTGAATATTGCTTACAGATTGCAAATCATTTAAGTAAGCTAGTAGCTGAGCAAAGACCATATCATGTATTACATCAACAGAACAGCATGGGCATGGAAAATAAATTGTATCACTGACGCTGATAAGAACGTTTAAGGTTGTGTAACTGTGTCAGACAATTAGAGTGATATTTGGCCTCAGTGGTTACCATGTCACTTGTGGCAAGTTCTACAAGAAGTCAGTCGTGTGACAGAGCCACATTCCTTGAATCTATTGCGAAGTTCATGCCAATCTCCAAAATAAACAATATGGCCTCTCAGAATCACATCTATAGCATAGAGTACTACAACCATCCACAGTCCCCACAAGTAAGTAAGCAATGAGTAACACACCGAACAAAATTAACAAACACAATAATTAAGAAGATGAATTGTAATCGTAAACTCCAAGTTTCTAACATACTACTCTGAAGCTAAGTGCAAGGCACCAGCTCATTAACAAGCAGTGTCGAGCAGAGGGTTGTCCAAAGATTGATGTCCAGTGAGAGTCCAAGTGCAGCTGCCAGAGAGGTGTGGCAGAGCGACTGTTAAGGCTGGCTTTGTTGAGGATGAGACAGCTTAGAAGGCAGAGGATTGGATGGATTAGGGTAGGAATTCTTGAAGAGGTGAGACTTCAGTATTATTTGGAATGGAAACCCTGTAGGTGATAAGTAGAGAAGTCTAAGGCAGATGACGGTGGGTGAGTGGCGGTACTGGTGGATGAACTGAGAATATGTGGAATCCAGGGAAGTTCATTCCAGAGTCAAGGTGCAGTGGATCAGTCGGAAAACTTGGTATGGCGTGGTTGGAGAACTTCAGTGGAGTAGTGACTGCTCTTCACGCCAGTGATGTTATCACTATTCTGTGGACCCCTCCCAATGCAGCGGAAAGTTGCTTGACAGGTTTTCCAATGATGACACTAACCCTGACCTTAACCGACCCTCACGACGCCTAAACTGACCATAAACGATGCCTAAAGTGCATCAATATTCAATATTATTACTATACCTTATGTTACTTCTACGCGTTACTTTACAGTCTATTTCGGTGTCCCATTGTGTGTTTGCTAATGGAGTATTAAAGGCTACTTACTTACTTACAAACGCCCGTTTTTATTTCAGGTCAACCAATAACAGCGCAGCGCCGAACCAACGGCATAAACACTATGCCTAAATTGCCTATCTTTATGCATAAATTGTGCGTGCCCGATAGTAAATGTTCGCCGAAAAATGTTATCACCCCAAACTAATAATTATTTTAGGTAAAGTCGTAGTTTACGTTGCTAAATTATTCTAATGTCTTCAATGCCGTACTTGACGTTGGTAAGTAGGTAATCTACCTATTTGCATGTTAACTATCATCAATCCAGCTTCCATTTCATCGAGAAATATTTTCATCAATCCAACTTCCATTTAATTGTAAAAATTACTTTTATCAATCCAACTTCTAATTGACGAAAGAAATATTTTTAATCAATGGAACTTTATTTAAGCAAAGATATATTCTCATGGATCCAGCTTCTAATTACGGAAACAATTATTTTCATGAATCCAGCTTCTATTGAATAGAAAACTTAATTTTACATCCATCCAGCTTTTATTTACGGTAAAAATTATTCCAATCAATCCAACTTCAATTTTGAACACAGTATGTTTTCATCAATTCCACTTCCATTTAGGGAAACAATTTCTTTCATCAATCCAGCTTCCATTTTAAAGTGACAATATCAAATAATTTAGCAACCCAAACTACGACTTTACCTTATTTTAACTTAGAGAATAGATTTAGGGACTCTTGGTGAAATTCTATTTCGGGAATTTGAGTCGGGAATTCGCTAGGCACCCGAAAAGCCGGGTTCACTAAAAAGCACCGCTTAAACGTAGGTTGTAATTTAATTCTGACCTACCGTACAGATAAATTCAAATATATGCAGATTTACTACATCCAAACAAGAAAATAGACGCTTTTGTACAATTTAAAGTGAAATATGTTACAAATTATTAATTGACGGCAGACGATAATGAAGATTATTGACAAGAAAATTCCAGCTATCGCCTAAACATGTCCGTTTATAGCCCAAAAAATCCGCACAAATGGTCGAACTAATAGAAAAAGTACCGCGTTTACGGCACATTTTCAATAATTGTTTAAGTTATGTTCCCAAATGAATTAAGTGATGCCTCTGGCTGAAAAGTCTTAAAATATGTTTTTCTTGAATACAAAAAAGTTTGTTGCTTTTATCCACAGTTTGAACAATGCACGAAGCTATCGTCCTCACTACTTGGGAGTTGAAGGCTGAGTCAACCATATGGGGCTAGCGGGTATCGAATCCGTGTTCCTCTGATCTTTGTGCCAGCGTGCTACCATTCAACCATCTCTCTGCCCCAAAATAACTTTAAAGAAACTTCGCATGTCTAAAATGGATACAGTTCACTCTGAAGAGGCTTCGTTTTTGTCTGGTCATGTTTAGCCGAAATCATCTACCTGGGATCAAAAGACACATTCACGCAAATACATCCAATACATGCAGTTTTTGAATCACGCTGATCAGCTCCCCATAGCCTAATGTTCATAATTATTTTATATAATAGTGTTATCCTACGATTATTCATGATGCGGCCGACCCTCGAAACGAGGATGGCTGAGAACAGAACAGTTATCCTACGACTCTCTCGCATGTAAACATACAAGCAGACGCTATCAATAATACAACTGTAAAACATGTGAAAATCTAACCTCTCGTCATAATTATTATGGACTTTACAAACAAGCTAAAACATAAAATGCACACAACTGCGAATATAATAAGAAGCTCTGCATACATGTATGCATGTGTGTATATATGTAGGCCTATGTATGTATGTACGGATGTACCTCACAAAGGCGCTATAACGCGACTATTTAGCAGATTTATTAAATGTTTTCTAGTTTCAATTGGAACAGGTCCACAAATACATGAGAAGGATCGGATCGAGCGAATCACTGTTCAGGAGAGAGAGAGAGAGAGAGAGAGAGAGAGAGAGAGAGAGAGTGAGAGACAGACAGACAGACAGACAGACACAGACACAGACACAGACACAGACACAGACACAGACACAGACAGACAGACAGACAGACAGACAGAGACAGACAGACAGACAGAGACAGACATAGGCAGAGACAGAGACAGAGATACAGAGATACAGAGACAGAGACAGAGACAGAGACAGAGAGACACAGAGACAGACAGACAGACAGACAGAAACAGAAACAGAAACAGACAGAGACAGACAGAAAGAGACAGAGAGACAGAGACAGAGACAGAGAGACAGACAGATAAACAGACAGACAGAGACAGACAGAGGCAGAGACAGACAGACAGACACATAGATATGTCTTCATCCAGGTGGACATTAAGATCCCGGACGCCGTGTAGTGGGTCCCAGCTTGAGAATGTCGCCGCTGCTGTATGTTATGTCTTTTTCTGTTCAATGGCCCTTCCCGAAGCTGGATTGCAGCTTTGTCATGAGGTTACACGATTCGAAGTACCCCTACAATTATTACAGTCACCCTAAAGATGAACGTTGGGGATGATTTTACATAATGAGAATATTATAGAAATGGTTTAATCTGCCCGGATACTCTATATCGGCATATTTCATCTGGAGGGGGGGAATAAATTTATTTATCTCCTCGGATAGTTTTAGGATGGATAGAATAGCACGGGACACCGGCATGATTACATTCCGCCCATTCATTCGAGGTTGATTGACAATTCCATACGAGGTTCTCAGTCTGGTTACGTCAAGAAGAGCAAGCAGCGTTACGTGTCCTTCAGCGATGGCGTTACAGCAGCCGGCAATTAGCCGAAGCATGACCGTTTCTGTTGAATGGCCCTTCCTGAAGCTGGATTGCAGCTTTGCCATGCGGTTACACGATTCGAAGTAGCGCAGCAATTATAACAGTCGCTGCTTTCTCTGCAACCTTAGAGATGAGCGTCGGGTTGGAGATAGGCCGGTATATTGTCCATGTCATCTGGATCCACGTCTGGCTTCTCAAGATATGGCCGCATTAATAATTATTACAGCTCGCGGCAGACCGTTTGATGGCACGTTTTTGACGGTGAAGACAGAAGATTCTAGCTTAGCGTCAGTAACCATGTATTGGCGTATAATATGTATGTACTATGTATGTATGTATGCTTTTAATGCATGCATACATGTATATATGTATGTATGTATGTATGTATGTATGTATGCATGTATGTATGTATCTATGTATGTATGTATGTATGCATTTATGTATGTATTTATTTATTTATGTATGTATATTATGTATGTAATGTGTATGTATGTATGTATGTATGTATGTATGTATGTATGTATGTATGTATGCATGTATGTATGTATCTATGTATGTATGTATGTATGCATTTATGTATGTATTTATTTATTTATGTATGTATATTATGTATGTAATGTGTATGTATGTATGTATGTATGTATGTATGTATGTATGTATGTATGTATGTATGTATGTATGTATGTGTGTATGTATGTATGTATGCATGTATATGTATGTATATGTGTGTGTGTATGTATGTTATTAATGCATGCATCTATGTAGGCCCCTATGTTATGTATTCATGTAAGCACGTTATATATGTATGCATGTATGCAGGCATGTTTGCATATATGTATGAAGTTCTATACACACCGTTGAAGCTTTGTTCTCACTAAGTCTTTGGGTTGAAAAAACTACCTTCGCTACAACTGGTGGAGAACCGGGGTTAGGGTGTTCCAAAATTTGCATTTCAAAAATGTCCTTGTATATTTAGACGATATTCTGATATACAGCAAATCATTTGATTTGCACCTTGTCCATCTTCAGGAGGTGTTTAACCGTCTTAAGGATGCTAACTTGAAGTTGAATCCACAGAAATGTAAATTCGGTCTGGATAAGATCTTGTATTTGGGGCATGTATTGGGCCCAGAGGGCGTTTCCGTTGATAACTCAAAGATCGAGGTTATTCAATCTTATCCGCGTCCTACGTGTCCTAAGGCAATTCGTAGTTTCCTCGGTCTCGCATCCTATTATCGAAAATTTATTACTAACTTTTCGATAATTGCCAGTCCTCTTCATCGATTATTAAGAAAAGATCTAGAGTTCGTTTGGGATGATCATTGTGAGCTGGCTTTCACGCAGCTTAAAGAAGCTTTAGCTACTGCTCCTGTGTTGATTTATCCGGATATGCAAATGCCATTTATCATCAATTGCGACGCGAGTTCTCAGGCTATTGGTTTCGTCTTGGCTCAAGAAGATGGGAGTGGCAGAGAACGTCCTATTGCGTATGGAGGACGTAGTTTGACCTCTAGTGAACGAGCTTATTCTGTAAGTGAATTGGAAATGTTAGCAATGGTCTGTGCCATTAAACAGTTCCATTGTTATCTGGCTAACACTCGATTTACTGTCTATACTGATCATCTAAGTTTAAAATATTTGCAGTCCTTGAAAACCAGTAGTTCTGGCAGGTTACTCCGTTGGTCGTTGTTGTTGCAACAGTATGATTTTACGATTGAGTATAAACAAGGTAAAAATAACAGTAATGCGGATTCTTTATCTCGTCGTCATTATCCAGTGCAAGCTGATGAATCGGATGACATGGAAGATAAAATTTTGGCTCCGATAGTTGATGGGGTTACACCGGTGCAGTTGAACATCATCGTTGAGGAGGATTTAATTACACCTGCTGACCTGACGGAGGAGGACATTTTGCGCCAAACAGCTCATGAACAGATTACATGTTCGGATTGTGGTCCTATGATTCGTTATTTGGAGTTCGGGGAACTTCCAGGCAATGATCAAGATGCTAGGAAAATCGTGATTGAGAGTACTGAGTATGCTTTGTGTGATGGCTTGTTGTTTCATTACTATCAACCTCGATCTAGAGGACCTAGTCGAACGTACATTAATCAACTCGTCGTTCCTAGGAAGTTGCGTCAGCGTATACTTGAGAGTTATCACGATGACTGTTGCCATCCGGGTTTTCATCGCTGTTACTTATCGATCAGACGTAAATATTTTTGGAAAGGAATGCATACCGCTGTGTCAAGACATATAATTTCGTGTTTAAAGTGTCAGGAATGCAAGTTTCCTCTTCCGCTGAATAAACCACCACTTACGTCTTTGCCAATAAAGCAAATATTTGGTCGTTGGCATATGGACATTCTTCAACTTCCTAGAAGCAGAGATGGGTACAAGTATATTCTTCTTTGCGTTGAATCTCTTACTCGTTGGCCAGAGGCCATTATGTTGAAAGATCAAACTGCGAGATCGATTGCGGAAGCTTTATATCGAGAGATATTTAGTAGATATGGCGGTCCACATACGTTACTTTCGGATAGGGGCCCAAATTTCTTGAGTACCATTGTTTCTGAACTTTCTACACTATTCGGTGTTCAACGCATATATACAGCTAGCTATAACCCGCGTTGTAATGGGGCTTGTGAAGTGATCAATAAATCTATTTGGAAGATGTTACGACTTCATTGCACTAATGAAGAGGATTGGACAGATTACATTCCTGCGATTTTGTATTCAATTCGTGCTACTACGAATGCTCATCTTGGCCATAGCCCGGCTTTCCTTCTCTTTGGGAGGGACTTAAATTTTTCGGTTGATCGACAATTGGGTGTGGCGGATGAAGAGCATGTCACCAGCGAATACGTTAAACGCATTGCAAGGGCTCTCGAAATGGCTAGGCAAGACGCAATCGAAGGTACGCTTCAGTTACAGGCGCGTAACAAAAGGAATTATGACCGTACCACTACCTTACCTACTTACGCTATTGGTGATCTTGTATGGTTATTTAACCCTGTCACGCCAGTCGGAAAGAAGGCTAAATTGTATAATAAGTTTACAGGACCTTTTTATATAACTTCCAAGACCGGGTCTTTTACTTATCTATTACGTAATGTACAGACGAACAAGCCTGTACGACACCCAGTGAACGCTGATAGATTACGACCTTACGTTGATCGCCGTGATTTGATGGAACAGGATGCCATTCCGTCGGAGTCTCCTCCAACTGTTCCGATTACTGATAATGATTTGTTGCAGGATTCGTCTGGCACGATGCCTATCGGTGATCCATTACCTCAGCCTTGGCTTGAAGCTGATTTGTTAAGTGGTATGAAATTGATCAACAAGCAAAGGTATTATCGTGTGGTATATAAAGATAAGTCTGTGCGACCAGAATGGATACCTGAAGGTGATGTGAGTGACTTTTTGAAACGCCAGTTTCACATTAAACGAACTATGACAGGAAAAATTCGTAAACGTCCGACTCCTGTCAGATTTCAAGCTGAGCAACTTACGTCCGTTCATGAAGGGATCAATGATTAGTGTGGTTGGATACTATAAGCCAGGGTTACTCTATGATTTTGCTAGGATGATAGTTCTCCTTGGAATGACTTATTATTACGTCCGGAGACTATATAACTTCCTCTTGTGCTTTGATTCAGCCATTGTGTATGATATGTGGTGCTTACATGCTGTGGTTACAAGAGAGGTTATTATTAATGTGCTTTTCTTTTTACGAGTATGTTTCGTTCCGACTGGCCAGTCATCTTATTGGTATATTTATCACTTTAGATAAATTCAGCACTAATTAAATCGACTATAATGTCGTGATTTTATATTTTAATTCATCACCATCATTTGGCTTTTATTGTTGATAGTATCCTGAGTTGTGCACATGTGGTGGGTTAGCCGCAACGCATCGACTGCGAGTTCAAGTCATCTATACTTTCGTTTTCGGTATTATGACCTTGGAAATGGTTGTGGGCGTTATTTAAGTATAAGGTGTTTTGTTAGTCACTTTTAGTGTATTTGGTTGTATTGCGTGATCGTTGCTTGCTTCGATATATATATTTGTCATTGTTGCATATTCATAATTGTCCTTTACTTTCGTATCGAGATATAATTTGTTCTTATTTATAGGCTGGATTTTCCTGTTATTCACCTTCTTATCGGTGCTCTGCTGTCCAGCGTCGTCGGATTACGTTGTCAGCAGAGGAGCTTACGGCGTCTACTTTCATTATAAAGGGGTGTTGGAAGTTGGTACTGACGTGTGGATTCATACTTTTGATATTGCTTTACCTGTTGTTAAATCGTTACCACCTTATCAGAACAAGACTGCGTTGAATTGTCAGTTTCGCAATACGCCACTTAACGGTAATTGTTCTGATTATTTAAACACGTTTTCAGATATACATCATTTGCATCAAAGAGCTGAAGTTCAGATTAATACCTTAGTGACACGTATTCATAATGTACTGAGGCGTGATCGTTTTGGGCGTAAGAAACCACGTGTGAGTAGACGTGGGTTTGTTGATTTCATCGGTGACGTGGCACATTCCTTATTTGGAATTGCACGTGATTCTGATATTCGAGTTGTCCAGGAGCGTGTTAAAACTGTTTTGGAGAGTAATCAGCGTATTTTGGGTCAGTTCGAAGCCGACATTTCCAACTTGGCTAGCGCCACTAGTATAACGAATCAGCGGCTAGATTCTATTCGTGCCCGGGTTGCGGATCAGGATAAAACTTTGTCCGACATGACCCGTGCTCTTAAAATGGATTTTAGGACTTCTTTACAGCTGTCATTCTATATGGCTGAAACTTTATACAATTTCACTTGTCTTGAGATGGATTTACAGACTCTGCTCCTGTCCATTGAGTCCCTGATGGCTGGTAGACTAGAGGCCACATTGTTACACGAATCAGATATTCGTCGTGTCTTAGTTCAATTAACTCGACATCTGAAGACCTTGAAAATACCTGTCAGACTTCTGGTTCAGGATCCGTCTTACTTCTATAGAGCTAATACTCATCTGACGGTCTACAAAAGCAATATACTGTATATAACACTTAAAATTCCGATTACGACTTTACCTTATCCTCTACATTTGTTTACGGTTACAGTTGTGCCAAAATCGATTGGGGCTAATAATCAGCACGCGTCTCTTCTTGATCAAATGCCTCGATATTTCGCTGTTACTTCGGATAACCAGACTTTTTCGGTCTGGAATGATCTTCCTTCACTACAAGTTGCTGGCGAGTTTCGTATTATTCTCAAGGAAGACATTAGGTTAACCACTGATCCGAAGTCTTGTATCTTGGTTTTGTATAAAAATGATATACCTTCTGTTCAACTCTTTTGCAAATTTCTCCTGCTAAATAACCGTCCTACTTCGTTTGTGTATTTGTTGCCTGACACGTTGGCCATTGAAAATAGTGTGTCTGATCTTACGTTGATTTGCCCGTTGGCTCAGCCTAAACTTATTTCAGCGTGTATTTCTTGTGTCATTCTTATACCGAATGCATGCACATTGATGACTAATGGTTATTTTTTTCCTGCATCGTATTCTGAGCACGTTCTTTTTAATGAATCATTTACTGTTGTTCATACGTTCAATCTGGCTGTGATTCAGGAATTCTTTTCTCAATCGGATTGGGATCATTTACATGCCGATAGTACGTTAGCAGAACAGCTTACGCTTCTGTTACCTACTTTCGTCAGTGGTACAAATTCGTCTGACAATTTGATTGATCAGCGTTTAACAGAGGATTTTTCTAGTGCTATGACATCTGTTAAGGCAGGTCAGGTTTTATTTAAGTCTCAAGACGAGGTGATTCGCGATCAACTTGATACTTTCGGTAGCCCAATATTGGTAGCTTATTCGTCTTTTATTTTGCCTGTGGGTTCTGCTTTGATTGGTTTACTTACCATAGTAACAATTTATCTAGTGGTAAAGGTACATCGGTTGTCTGTTATTGTTTTGTCGTTGCCTCGTGTGATTCCAGCTCAATCGGTTCCGTCAGTATGGATATTTTCTCCATCATCCAGTGTTTTGACTCCTGTGTCCACGATTAGTACAGGTTTTTCGGATTTTCAGTGGTTTCAGATTGTGGTGATTAGTTTATTGGTTCTCATTTTGTTGGTTGGGGTTTTTCGTAAACGGTGCAAGTGCTGTGTGACATCTACCAGTCCACAGGCTGTTTTTTTGGCTATTCATATAGGAAACGCAACTAACACGGTGGTTCTTCCTTGGCATAGACTTCACTTTGCTGTTAATGACTACGAGATCATGGCTTTAAGTGCTATATCGCAGGTTCGTCTTCAGCGTCATTGTTTATGGTCTAGTTTACTCTTTGATTGGCAAGTAGCTGTGTTACATAAACATTCGCAGATTCGTGTTGTATTGCCGCAGTCATTAAGAATTTCCTGCTCCACAGCTGGGAGATTGCGTCATATAATTGGAATTCATAAGCGTTACTACGTGAAACTTTTTATATCCAGTGCTGAATTCACTGTTCCTTTGGCTTTGGATGTATCAGCTGATTCTTCTCCTGTTCCGTATTCACCTAGCATTGAGTTGGTTGATATTCAGTCTTTATCTAGTTAATGTTTTGGTTGAACTAATGGATTTTGAGTTACATTGCATTTTATTATAGTTTGCTTGCTTTTGCTTATTTGACATTTTTATGAGTTGGACTTGATATTGGTTAGCATATGTATGTCGTGGTTTTTTGTTTATTACTGTATCTGCATCGTTATAGTTACGCTAAGTTGTCGTTTTATGATGTTTATGATGTTTATGATATATATCAATGACCGCGGCACGGTCATTCACTTAGGGGGGCATGTAGTGTAGTATGTAGGTGTGTAGTATCAGCCTAGGTGTGTGTGCAGTGACAGCGGTTGGCAAGCAGAGTTGGTAGCCTGAGTGGTGTGTGCAGGCAAGGGGTTATCTTGCCGGGGTATAAAACCAGTGTGTTTTGCGGAGCTGAGTTAGCGACCGGTTAAATATACGAGTGTGGCTGCTGCTCACCTAGCATTGTGTAATCTGTAGCTTAGTGTATTATGATTAATAAAGGTAAACGTTCTATGCACAGTGTTGAGTTGTATTAGGTAGCGTTAAGTCTAGAACATCCGACAATAGAGACGCTACACATGCATCTATGTAGGCCCCTATGTTATGTATTCATGTAAGCACGTTATATATGTATGCATGTATGCAGGCATGTTTGCATATATGTATGAGTCTGATTTTACCGTGGAAGCTTTGTTCTCACTAACTCTTGACTATTTTCAATTAACTATGTCGGACCCTCTGTTTGGAATTGACTAACCCACGACATCCGTAGACTCCCAATTTATCATCATTTAAAAACCCGATGCGTGTGATTCTCACTGATCAAAATAAATAATTACTGGACTATTCTTTTTCTTTACTAGTTAAGGTTTTTGTCTTTCTTTTGTATGTTTTTGCCGTTCTGGTAATGTTTATGCTTCATGATCGAGTTTGTCTACATTTTCATGATTGAGGATTTGAGGGACCTAATAGCGGGACCATGGTCTCTCTTGTCTCTTCCAATTGATTCTAACATTTCTCTATAGTATTGGTGTGCTCACTGTTATAATATGCCTTTTGTACTGAAACAATAAACGAGAGTTTATGGTATGTATCGTATGCATTCATTCATTCATTCATTCATTCTTCGTTTATTGAATCCCAAAAACAATCAGTAAAATAAAAAATATAGACATGAAACATTGACATGGGTATTGAGAAACAACCGGTAGACCCAGAAGGAACAGAGTTCCGCTTGAATAGGGTCACCAAATTAAACACATTACAGATGGCGACGAAGAACAGTCGTCTTTCTAATTAAACATGCATCGAAGTCTTAACTATGACAACAACAAAAAATTGGATCATGTATGTATGTATGTATGCATGTATGTATGTATGTATGTATGTATGTATGTATGTATGTATGTATGTATGTATGTATGTATGTATGTATGTATGTATGTATGTATGTATGTATATAAGTAGGTATCTATGTATCTATGTAGATACATATATAATATATATGTATTTTGTAGACAATTGTGCATTTGTGTGCCTAGAGATCATGTTCAGGGTTCAGAGTGTGACAGGTCGCAGCCTGTTCACCGTGTGAAGTGCGTGTGAGAACATCTCTTTCCCTGGCAGTCTGACAGCGTGACCAATCAACCTGAGTAGCGCCGGTGTGCATGGTAATAGCACCACTCAACCGATTGTGGCGCCACTCTTCGGTCAGATCACTCGAGGACCTTCTCCATCCGTCTGCTCTGACACACGCTTCGCCTCAGAGGTGCGCCGTAGTCTAGTGGTTAGAGTGCTGGCCTGTCAACCAGGAGGTCGAGGGTTCAAATCCCCGCCAGGGCAGAAATTTGTTTCGAGATTTCTGCTCCACCTCGCCCCTAGCCAACTCAGCTACAGCGAGTACACGGATCGTACACTGTCGGTGGAAGAGGGGACTGCAGTGGAGAGGAATGGCCATCTGCCCTTATATGCCGAGGCTAAGAAATTGAAGTCACTAACACTTCATACCCGTGGCTGCCTCTCAGGCTAGCTTAAGGGACTGCTCTTCTCTTCTTCGTCTGCTTCTTCTTTCTTTTTCTTCTTCTTTACTTCTTCTTCTTTTTCTTTGTTTTCTTCTTTTTGTTATTACTTTTCTTCATCATGATCACCACACATCCTTCTTCTTCTTCGTCTCTGAAGTCACATGAGCTCAAGTTAATGCGTGGTTGAGCTTTCGGGTGACGAGAGAAGCATGGGCGCCAACACATTGGGGTAAGATGGAGTATATACTTGCCCCGTCATTAAAATGTAAGGCTTCAGTCTCCGAGACATAAATTGTCTAGTGTCAAAGAATTTCATTGTCGTCTGTCACTGGATAAGTTGTCCCTGATCATTTCAAAAGGCCACAATAAATGGCTTCATCACGGTTGATGACTGAAGGCGTTCTGGCTACAATAAAGTGTTTGAAGTTTCCAGACATTATGATGGCTGTTGAAAGAACACGCGATGTTGTTCTAAGTCAGACAGGTGTAGAGAACATTGGCCCAGAGAATGCATCCACAGAGAATATGGGTCTAGATACAGGCATAGAGAAAATAGGCCTAGATATACCTAGCTATACAGGCATAGAGAATATAGGCCTAGATATTGGCATAGAGAATGTAGGTATAGATTCAGGCATCGGGAATTTAAGCCTAGATAGAGGCAGAGAGAATATATAGACCTAACAGGTATAGAGAATATAGGCCTAGATATAGACATAGAGAACACAGGCCTAGAGCATACTGAGTTACATACTCAACGAGCATGGGCATGGAGGTAAAATACAGCGTATAGGCCAAGATAATATATGCCTAGAGATTATACGCCTAGAGAATACATGCAGGCCTAGAAAATACATGCCTTTAGGATAAAGTCTAGAAAACATAGGCCAAGAGATTTTAGGTCTACAGAATATAAAACTAGAGACCACAAACCTAGAGAATATAAACCAAGACCTACTCATCCACAAATGTCGCAACAGATTTCAAACCCTGCTTAGATCCCTTTGATGTCTTTATAGACGGATGGACGACCTTAACGCGGAAACACTTACGACCAGCGTCGGAAAATCTGGTCAAATACTCTCTGAGATTCTGAAGCACCATAGAGTCGCCATCACTTGGCGTTTATCCATATTTATGGTTCTTCACCGATCGTTTGATGGCGCGCCGATGCGTGTTGCTGCTTTGCTAATTGCAGTTACCCTCTCTGCTTACCTTCATTCGGATGATGGAATCGTACCTTGGTCGTTAAGTGTTTGTCGCATGTTTGGTTAAGTTCAAGAGCGTTACTTTGCCCCACTAAGTGGTAGTGATCAATCCCTTCCGCTTCCTTCTTACTTCTCTTCTTATTCACCTCTCCCTCCTTCTATTCCCCTAAATACAAATTAATTAAGTATGCTTTGTCCGCCACGTTAAGGTTACTCGCAGTTAACAAAGTAGGCTACACGTTAACATTTTTGCTCGACGACTGCTACAAATAATGTTAACGACACGGACCACAAACAAACAGTCACGTTGCTTGAACTTCCTTCAAACCAAAGTAACTCTGTCATGTCGCAAAAATATTTTGACACGGGGACAAAATGTGATGGTGACTGTCACCAATTCACGATTTCGACCGTCGCGCACCTACAAGCAGCAATTGGCAGCGTGATAATTTTTGATGTCCTCAATCAGTGGCATCACATGTCATATCATATCATGACAGAAATCAGCCTCAGTTCCTCACTCTTTGTTGAGTGATCCTTTGTGAAGCCATTCTGGGACTTCGTAACGAAATCGCACACTTCGAATAACAACAACAACAATAGTCAATGTATAACAACATTTGTTACTACTACTACTACTACTACTACTACTACTACTACTACTACTACTACTACTACTACTACTACTACTACTACTACTACTACTACTACTACTACTACTACTACTACTACTACTACTACTACTACTACTACTACTACTACTACTACTACTACTACTACTACTACTACTACTACTACTACTACTACTACTACTACTACTACTACTACTACTACTACTACTACTACTACTACTACTACTACTACTACTACTACTACTACTACTACTACTACTACTACTACTACTACTACTACTACTACTACTACTACTACTACTACTACTACTACTACTACTACTACTACTACTACTACTACTACTACTACTACTACTACAAAACATAGGCTTATAGCATATAGACCTAATGAAGTAGTTTCAAACTAAACAGGAAAAGCTGGGCGAGTTGTTGACGCCACTTGCTGTTTTTATGTAGCGAAATATTTTTTAACCAAGAGTGAAGTAAATCAAATCAGAGTTCGCATTTAAAATGTATCGAAAACTCCAATTAGTCGCCCTCGTACAAAGAGTCGTCAATAGGCTACTGGGTCGAAGGGATTCCATAGTTCCATAGTGTAGTGGAAACATCAGTGGCGTGAAGAGCAGTAGGTAGCGAGATCGCTTTCCGTACCCTCCCAAGGGTCCACTCAGCCTATCATTCGCGAGATGGCGCGTTCGTAAACTGAGATGTCGGACGTTATGGGCGCCTTGCATGGCTTGCGCATAGGCCTACAGTTAAATTCGATTCCTGTAATAACTTGTGATCATCCGTTTTAGAGGTGCTATATAAATCTCCTGAATGAATGAATGAATGAATGATACTGATTTGTAATCATACTGCGTAACTGTCAGTTTGAAAATATTAAACGAAGATTATTAAGGGAAATCATGTTTTGCGCTTTAATTGCGCGTGGAAAGAACACGAATTGTGATCTAGCACCAGACTAAAAGACTTAGTGTGGATCATCCAACCGCTAGTTACTCCATGTTCTTTTAATTTAACGCCATTTTGTTAAGATTGACGAGAGTTAGCCTAACTTAACTTTGTTATTATTGTGCTGATTCAAGTGAGTTTTTCTTTCCTGTCATTAATTTAATATTGCCTTTTAAGCATAATTATATTTTCTGTTTTTAGTGTACCGTAATTATTATAACCACTCCACGATTACGCATACTGAGGATTCCAAAAATTTCGGGTTTAGCGTTTTAGACGTGTTGGCCTACTAACGTTTTGCTCTGTCTTTCTGCTTTGATAAGAAGCAGAGGAGGAAGAAGAAGAAGAAGAAGATGAGAAAGATGAGGAGGAGGAGGAGGACTTAGTTTTTGGAAAGGAGGACGAAGGCATTCCACCGTGCGCGCTGACTGACCAATTTTGGGCGAGAGAAGTCATACAATTGTCATTACGGCCTGTGAGTCGGCCCCTCTAGGAGGCAGTGGGGGTGATGACCGTGATGGCAGAGGTGGAGGAGAAGAAGAACAAGAAGTAGAGCAAATAGACAATAACATGAGCATGGTGTAGATAACCATAGCCTTTTGGAGCTGAGTATTACTGCAATTGACACAATATCACAGTTAACCTCTGACAGAAATTGTTAAGTGCTGAAACATATCACACACAAGTAAGGTGTAGAAGTGCTACTTTTTGTAGAAGTAGTGGCTTCTTTTTAACCGTGTAATGCTTAACAATAGCTAACTTTGCATTATGTAGATTTTAACTGGTTGAGTAGAATCTTCAGCTAGGTTGGAATAACTGTATCTTATATTATGTTGATTGGCCTATTTCTCCTCAGTTAGTCTTCACAGCTACGGTTGTGTGTTATGGCGACTCCAGGTTCTGTCAGTCAAGCTAATCCACAGTTCTAAAACTCTTGCACTGAACAATTTAAAAATTGTATCTGTTGCCTCAAGTATCCTTAATTGTTCTTTGCCATTTCAAACCATATATTCTTTATTTCTTTTGCACATTGGAGTAGACTGAATCTGTCCAAACCTTTGGTATCTGTCTAGTACACATATATGCATTGATAATCTGTGGCTGCACTTATCTTATAAAAAAAACCATTCTGTTTGTGCAGCTGTTTTGGATTTAGTTAATCTAGTTGTCAACTCTTTTCACTTTTTGTACTTAACAGTTTCCTTAACACTTTTAAAGAACAGAACTTTGTTCTATTCCAGTAAGCTTCCTTGCTAATATGCTTCTAACTCTGTTTATCCCATTGTGTATTTCAATATGGCAATTGAAGTTACAAATATTAATTTTGCATTTTTAGACCTTTCTAGAAGTTCACAAAGCCCATTGTCAGTATTCTTGTCAAGACATGGAACTCCATAGCGAAGTCCAAACAAAATTGTCTTTTTACGCATTTCAACTCCTAGCATGTACCACAATAATGTAGATATTAACTAGAAAGGACTAGTTTTTTGTCGTATATTCTGTTGAAGATGTGAACATGCCAGCAAGAACCCATAACGAAAAAAAACAATTCAAATGTGAATTTTGCAACAGAATATTTGCACAAAGTTATAATCTCAAAGTCCACTTAAGAAATCACACTGGAGAAAAACCGTACAAGTGCAGTTTATGTCACAAAGCAGTTGCAAGGAAGAGTCACCTGGATTCCCACATAAGAGCCCACACTGGAGAAAAACCATACATGTGCAATTTATGTCACAAGGTGTTTGCACAAACAGGTTATCTGAAAAAGCACATACGGTTGCACACTGGAGAGAAACCATACAAGTGCAATTTTTGCCATAACGCATTTGCAATGAAGAATCAGCTAGAAAACCACAGAAGAATTCACACTGGAGAAAAACCGTACCAGTGTAGTTTATGCAACAAAGCATTTGTACAGAAGAATCAACTGGATTCCCACTTAAGAACCCACACTGGAGAAAAACCATATATGTGCGATTTATGTCACAAAGTATTTGCACAGACAGGTTATCTAAAATACCACTTACGGTCCCACACTGGAGAGAAACCATACATGTGTACTTTATGTCAAAAAGCTGTTGCAAGGAAGAGTCAACTGACTTCCCACATAAGAAACCACACTGGAGAAAAACCATACATGTGCAATTTTTGTCACAAGGTGTTTGCACAGACAGGTTCTCTGAAATACCACTTACGGTCCCACACTGGAGAGAAACCATACATGTGTACTTTATGTCAAAAAGCATTTGCACAGCGAGATTCTCTGAAATACCATATAAAAACCCATGCAGGAGAAAAACCCTACAAGTGCAATATATGTCAGAAAGCATGTGGACAGAAGAGTCATCTGGATTCTCACATGAGAACCCACACTGGAGAAAAACCATACATGTGCGATTTTTGTGACAAAGTATTTGCACAGACAGGTATTCTGAAATGCCACATAAGGACCCACACTGGAGAAAAACCAAACATGTGTCGTTTATGCCAGAAAGACTTTGCATCAACGAGTACTCTGAAATCCCATATAAGAACCCACACTGGAGAAAAACCATACATATGCATTTTATGTCAGAAAGCCTTTGCATTGAACAGTCATCTGAATTACCATGCAAACACACACACTGGAGATAGACCATATATGTGTCGTTTATGTCACAAAGAGTTTGCGTCAACTAGTACACTGAGTTACCATGCAAAAACCCACACTGGAGAAAAACCATACATATGTCATTTATGTGACAAAGCCTTTGCTCGAAAGGGTTCACTGAACAGCCATTTTGGAACCCACACTGGAGAAAAATGATACGGCTGCGATATATGTTGCAAAGTATTTACTGGAAGAGCTAATCTCAAAATACATATGAAAACACATGTTGGGGCAAAGCCATACAAGTGTGAATTATGTGACAAAACTTTCACACATAGAGCTGATCATGATTATCATGTGAAAACCCATGCAGGAGAAAAATTATGTGGGAGTGAATTATGTCAAAGCACTGACTCAAGCATGGCATAGAGCTGGATTGGAAATACTTCACATTATTAGAGAGTCAACATATGTGCAGACAATCACAGTGTTAGCAATAACAACAGAAATTATGCTAAATCTTTAACATAAGCAGAGCATGGAATCTAGTGTAGATGAAAAGCAACATTTTGGAGGGCATTCATCATTCAATGATGACATTGATTGTTTCGTTTTGAGGCTGTGGAATGTGATGAACTATTTGAAATCAAAGATGAGTTTATGGAACATTGTTATAATGAGTACTATGATGATCCACAAAAGAAGACATTTCCTGAACTGTTTCATCATTTCATTTTGAAACCTTACGGTTGTGGAATGTGTAATGAAATGTTTGAAATTGAAGAAATGTTTGTGCAACATTGTCATAATCACTACTGTGAGTGGGAAAGAGATATTTTTGGAACTATTTGAAAAGCACCTCTTCAGTTGCTCTACTAGAATTGAGAAAAAATATTATATTAGTTAAAAGTCCTAGTTTCAGTTTGTTAAAGTTAGAGCAACTGTGCCATTGAAAATTGTTACATAGATACTACCATGTGACATGAATTTCTTGCTTTTGGGGACATCTATTGATTTTTGTTATGCTTTTTCGCTTATCTAAAGTTTTTCTTCTTTGTAAAGTTTTTAGTTTATATAAAGTTTTTCGTTTATTTAAAGTTTTCAGGTTTGTTCTTCTGTCTGCCACATATATGACTAGAATTTAATTTTTCTGATAAATGCCATAGATTTGACTCGATTTTAATTTTTCCAATAACTGGCACAGATTTGAGTGAATTTTAATTTATCCGATTACTTCATTAAAAATGACTTATGATGAAAAATTTGACGTTGTTGAATATCAAAATGTAGCTGGAAGAATTAGTGCTTTTCTTTCTTCAGTTGATATAAGGCCTGTTTTCCAGCTGTGTAACTGCTTTTTCAAAGCTTTAAACTTTGAGTTTATGTCGCATGCCGAAAAATGTTCAGCACAGAAAGTCAAAGGGGAAAATGTACTGCTACGTTGCTGCAGCTGCTGCTGCTACTAACTGTTTTGGGGTAATCCCGTAGTTTAGGTTGCTAAATTGTTCTAATGTCTTCAATGCCGTACTTCACGTTGGTAAGTAAGCACTCTACCTATGTCCATCATAACTATAATCAATCCCGCTTCCATTTCATCGATAATTTTTTTAATCACTCCAGCTTCCATTTAAGGAAAAAAATGACCCAACTTCTATTTAACCAGAAAAATATTTTTCATCAATGGAACTTTTATGTAAGCAAAGAACTTTTTCCATGGGTCCAGCTTCGACTTACGGAAACAATTATTTTCATTATTCCAGCTTCTATTGCATCAAAAACTAAGTTTCATCAATCCAGCTTTTATTTACGATACAAATTATTTCCATCAATCCAACTTCTATTTAAAGATAGAAATAGTTTCATCAGTCCCACTTCCAGGTAGGGAAACAATTTTTTCCTCAATCCAGCTTCCATTTCATTTTGACAATATAAAATAATTTAGCAACCTAAACTACGGGTTTACCCTGTTTTGGTGCAAAGCACAAAGTTATGAAAAATGTTGGTTTTTTGTTTTTTACTTTTAATATTTCCTTATTTCGGATAATAAACCTCATAGAAATGGCACGAATATTGTTCAAATTGAATGGATGTATAGGCCTAAATGAAATTAAGTAGAATAGTAGAACCATAGAACGTCATGTAACGAAATAACGGAGACGATACAACAATTGCCGAGAGAGTTGAAGAGATGCTATTTTTGGCATTTATAACTTTATAAATTTATTTTCTAATACCAAAAAACCAAATTGGTAAAGTCGTAGTTTACGTTGCTAAATTATTCTAATGTCTTCAATGCCGTACTTGACGTTGGTAAGTAAGCAGTCTACCTATGTGCATGTTAACTATCATCAATCCAGCTTCCATTTCATCGAGAAATATTTTCATCAATCCAACTTCCATTTAATTGGAAAAAATTACTTTTATCAATCCAACTTCTATTTGACGAAAGAAATATTTTTCATCAATGGAACTTTTATTTAAGAAAAGATATATTCTCATGGATCCAGCTTCTAATTACGGAAACAATTATTTTCATCAATCCAGCTTCTGTTGAATCGAAAACTTAATTTCATCCATCCAGCTTCTATTTACGGGAAAAATTATTTCGATCAATCCAACTTCAATTTTGAACACAGGAATGTTTTCATCAATCCCACTTCCATTTAGGGAAACAATTTTTCCATAAATCCAGCTCCCACGTTAAAGTGACAATATCAAATAATTTAGCAACCTAAACGATGATGACGACTACAAAGATGACGAACATGATGAGGACTTTGATGATGATGACGACGACGGATACAACTTACTACAGCAATGATTACATGTAGACCGATAAAATTCTAATAGATGCTGCGTCTGATATCTTGAAAGCGACGAGTCATCGCGTGAGGGAGTTTTGATGCTGCAACTCTTCATCCAGTGCCATGCTGCGAAGATGATGATGCGCAGTATTTCTCGATAGATGGCTCCGCTTGTGATGAGAACCACTAAACCTTGGATCCTCTTCAGTTTATGCCTCCTGCTGCTTCTGCCATCTGGCGAGTAAACGAGAGAACACTAAATCAACCACTTGTTTATTTGCTCAATGTTCCCGAACCATTGCGAAAGGCACTCGTATCTATACATTCTATCGACGATAGGTTGCATATGCACACCATTGTCTTAGGGCACGCTAACCTGATTACGGTTTGGTTTTGCGAATTAGACACCCGGCGCAACAGAATTTATTAATTACAATTGCAATTATCTCTGAGATTTCCAACCCACTGTTCTTTTTCTTATCCTTCTTAGGCAATCACAAACTCTCCGAGTGTTTTAGTTGTTGGAGGGGTTTGGTTTCAGCACCCTGCATGTAGGTCCTCTTCTAACCCCCTCACTACTCAGCTGAGTAAGTGAAATGATATTTTAGTTTCCTGACCCACAGTCAAGAATCTAAAATATCTCATGAGTCGTCAGAAGTTTCTTGTACAGCATATTAACAACATTAGGTTTCGACTTGCGTTCGTGTACTTATGTAATCTGTAAAACTGTCGACCACAGTCTTTTTTACAACTAAAACACTGCACTCTCCCAATCCCCAGGGGCCATCACACACTTCCTTATCTTCACTCTCATTCTCGCAAGGCTTAGGCTATCACACAGCCTCCCATCACCGTTATGCCATCCCACAGTCCATTAAACTACTCTTTCTTTTGCGCCATCATAAGAAACTCGTCTCGTAAAAGCGGTTTCCGTTTGCATATCAAACTGCCAACCACCTGATCAAAGCCGGTTTCCTAATAGCCAAACTAGCTCAATATTATACAATCAAGCGTCATTACATTACTCTCGAACATTTCGTTTCTGTCAAGATGGCGATTACGAAACGCCAAGTGCTTTTAGGATGACGACGTTAGGACGGTGGTTCGCTCTTCGGCGTTCGGTCGGATCCTCTGATCTTCCAATCAGAGCTGTTAGTGATGACAGGTCGATGGACGGATTCCAACGACATCCTCTTCATAGACATACAATTGAATTCGCCGACAAAGTCCGACGACAGCCGAAGGCACTCGCCTTTGAACGATCGGTCGAAGGCAATGGCACGTCCTCCTATCATGATCCGTCCGTTCGACTATCTATCTGCCGATCTATCTGTCCGTTCATCTATCCATCTGTCTGTCTGTTTATCATTCTGTCTATGTTAGTTTGCATGTTTGCCTCTATATGTCTGGTTGTATGCCCGTCTGTGTTAAGGTAATGACTTGTCTTCCCTGCCAGTCCAAGTAGAACATAGTCTGCCCGTTCTTCTATCTATCTGCCTGTCCGTTCGTCTATCTGTCTGTCTGTTTATCCTTCTGTCTGTCTGTGTTTGTTCGTATGTGCGCCTCTGTTTAGGCTATCGGTTTCTCTACCCGTCTATCTATATGTTAGTGTAGGAAGACTCTAACCCCAACTCTGTTTAACTTCATATCTCCACTGTCTTCCTGTCTGTCTCTCTGCATGTCTATCAGTATGCCTGTCTGTCTGTCTGTCTGTGTGTCTGATTGTCTGGTGAGGATTCAAACAGAGTCGAATCCTTGTCGACTGCCTACCTACAGCTCTAGAAGCAAATATCAACGATATAAAGTTCAACAACTTGCTTCTTTTCAATGTAACATTTATATATATATATGTATATATATGTATATATATCATAATGTATGTAATTCTATGCGGTGCGCGATATAGTGGTTAGCGTGCTGGACTATCAAACGAGAGGTCTGGGGTTCAATCCCCGCCACGGCAGAAATTTGTTTCAAGATTTCTGCTTCACCTGTGTCCTTAACCAACTCAGCTATATGCACACTGGTCGTACACTGTCTATGGGACGATGAGACGACGAGGAAGATAGCTAGCCATCCGCTGTCATAAGCCGAGGCTAAGAAAATTAAGTTGCTAACATTTCATACCCATGGCTGCCTCTCAGGCTTGCGTGAGGACTCTTCTTGTTCTTCTTCTTGTTCTTCTTCCTCCTCCTCCTCCTCTTCTTCTTGTTCTTGTTCTTGTTCTTCTTGTTCTTCTTGTTCTTCTTGTTCTTCTTGTTGTTGTTTTTCTTCTTCTTATTTTTCTTCTTCTTCATCCACTTCCTCTTCCTTCTCCTCCTCCTCCTGCTCCTCCTTCTCTTTCTTGTTCATCTTCTTCTTGTTCTTCTTCTTGTTCTTCTTGTTCATCTTGTTCTTGTGCTTCTTCTTCTTGTTCTTCTTCCTCTTCCTCTTGTTCTTCTTCCTCCTCCTACTCCTCCTCCTCCACCTCCTTCTTTTCCTCTCCTCTTCTTCATCCTCTTCTTGTTCTTCTCTTCGATAAGTTGCTTCTGACACAGGTCTTGTCTTTGATCGACGTTCATTCACAGTTGCCGGTCTCTCCATCGGGAACTCTGTACATAGGCCTACTCGTAATTATTACAGCGAAAATGCGAAAGAGTTGAGGTTAGAGTCTTCCTATACGTTAACATTTTTCAGTCTTTCACTCTAAACTGAAAATTTACCTCCTCCAGTCTACTTAGGTCTCTTAACGGTTTCCCGGCTTTTAATGTGCACTTCTGAACTTTGTAAGGCGTTAAGTACATTGTTAGTATATATATATATATATATATATATATATATATATATATATATATATATATATATATATATATATATATATATATATATATATTAGGGTGTGTCTAAAAATTAAAGTTTAAAAATTAATATCGGCCAGTTTGTTTTTGTGTTCCACCTTGAAAAACATTGTCATTTGCAAAATTAGATGAAAATCGGAAAAGATTTAGAACTTGCTCAAAGCCCCGGAAGAATTATCACTTAGAGGCCAACGTGATGCATTGCAATTTTCAAAGATAAAAACAAATTTCAGCACTTAAACATAAGTTATGAGACAAAATCAAAGGAAATACTATCAGTTATTTGTCATTTACTTATTCCTTTTAGTGCTTTTGGGAATTTGTTTCCAAGGCACTCGACCAATTGCAGAACAAAACTGTTTCACTTCCTCGTTTCTGAGCAGGGCTTCATTGAAGGATTGCATGAGAGCCACTCCTTTCTCCGCCAAATCGTTCGTCACTCTTATGGTGGATATGATGTCTTTTGCCTCACTGTATGATTGTTGCGAGTCTCGATCAAGAAAAGAGTAATCCAATTCGAGGATCTGGGATATTGTATTGTATTGTATTTGAACACTTGTTATAGCGCCCCTACCAGATTTCCCATTCAGAGGCGAGATGTTGGTGGTTGAAGTGGTGAAGAAGTCGGGTAGTGCTTTTGTATGTGGATTATCTATCGGAGGAAGACTCTTTGGAGGTTCATCAGATCCCTGATTGTTGCGCATGCTGTAGACCATGCGCTGCTTTTAGTCGACGGTGACTGAATCGTCAAAAAGGCTGAGGCCTACCAGGGTCTCCGACAAATACCAAAGGTGACGGGAAAACGCTGTTAGGGCGACCTGTGAGACTTCCTTGTCTTGATACGCATGGATTGCTTTCAAGAATTCCAGATCGTTCTTTGGGGCTTCATTGGGTGAGGTACAGGTGTTCCAGTACTTCACGTAAGTTGTTGTCACAAAAAGTGGCACTCGAAGTAGATGATTCCACACCTTTTGTGAGTAGGACTGTCGCGATGACCTCTCTGTGCTCTGGCGTTATTGAATGGGAAATTGATATCTGAAAAGCCACATCTTGATCGCATAGATCGCACGTGCCATCCCACGCGCGCGGTAAAATGCCCCTGGGTACCTGAACTTTATTCCTTTTGGTGGAATTTCTCTTAGGAAATTTCCTAATTCCGTTTCCAGCTTGATGCATACGCCGCCCTTGCAACCCGTGTTACTCGCCGTTGTGTCAAAACACATGGCCATGATTCTGTCTCCCAATCCCCAACTTCTGATCTCGCCCAAACATGCATCTGAAATGATGGCAGCTGTCCCAGATTGGAGTTTGGAGATGGCTAGTAGCTTGGTCACATCCTTGCCAGATACCATTATTGGAAGGCGATCAACTAGCCCTGGGTCTATATCATCTGGCATGATCTTGCCGTCCCAGTGAAGAGTAAGAGGAATCTTCGGATCGAAGGATTTGCGAATCTCTGCTGCTAGGGCTGCACGGTTATCTTTCCTAGCTCGATGGATCGCTGAAGGACTGATCATCAGCCCACCAGCTGGTGCTGCATATAGATTGGATGCTGCGAGAGCATACAAAATGTGAGAGACCTTCCTGCTGCTGGTTTTGGTGCGATCTAGAGCTGGTGCAACATCACGATTAACTACAGAGATTGTTCCCATTCGTTGCTTCGGTGGCCAAGCAGACGTCGAAGGTAATGGCTGTTTTCTGAGCTATCTGATGATGCCTATTCCTCAGATGACTTTTCCAACAGAAAAACCTCCGTATAGCTACAGCTGTGCTAGCTCGATAACTTTCCTCACGCTCTGCAAGTGCTGCTGATCTTGCCAGTGCTGTCTCTTCTTGCCTTGCAAGTTTGACATCAATGTCTGCCATGGAACCACGTTGTCCATTCTCACGCTGTGTTTTCAAAAACTGTCGAACCTCTTCTATCTTAATTACTGTCATGGCATATTTCTACGCAATGTCAAAGAGGTCCTGCAGGGAATCCCTGAAAGAATCCCGTTTTCCCTCTTCAGTTTCTGACTTCCTCCAAATATTTTTTGAGGTTTTGCCATTCCTAATGAAGATGTCGTAGCTGATCCCAAACATAATTCTTAGCCCTCGTTGGAATCCGTGCTCTGTCTCAAATTGGAAGTACCATAGCTTCCGTTTCTTTCACGCTGTCATCCAGAAAATGATTTCTTAGTGTATGGAAATTGAACAGCACCTTGCTAACCTCTCCACGTGTAGGTAGTTTCGCATAACCGAAGTGATCTTCAGTACTGCCTATCAATCAAATCTCAGCCTTTTTTCTAGTCAATTTTGCCATCTCACCTGCGATATGATGCATTAATGAAACCCACCATTACCCGCCATTTGAAACACGAGGTCAGCGACATAAACATCAAGAGATCAGTTACGTCATCATCATGAATATTTATTAGTTGGGAACCGGCCACTGAGAAGGGGTCTAAGGCTGGCATGTATTGAAATCGTGTATAGAATGCCTATAATCATAATGCAACCGGGTTCCTACAATTTCGGTCGCCTTGAGCAAGTCCTAAATACCCACCGATCAGGCTATAATTTCGGATTTGGAGTTTATACATCAAGTGGCATGATAAATTGAACTGGCCGATAAAAAATCTTTGAGCTGAAAATTTCACATGTACCTTAAAACACCCTAATATATATATATATATATATATATATATATATATTATATATATTAGGGTGGTTCACAGATGCATGGTCAAAAACAAAGTGCAAGCTAGAAACCAGGGCACCCTCTCAGTTTGTTAGACCTATCAATAGTATTATTTAGACAAAATTTCAGCTTTCAATTCCAACGGGAAGACGGTGCTCACGGACTGTGTCAATTTACCTGATACCGATAAAAAGACACTAATTGTGGAAATGAATGCGTCGAGCATACATTCCCGTGCGAATGTATTTTATTTTACGATAAATCAAATATTACTTTAATTTGGCAACACTTGTGATAGTAGAACAGTTAGTCAGGTTGATCTATAAAATTTCAGTAAGTTTGAAGAATTTGAAATGTCAAAAATTTAAAAAAGCACATCGTTCTAACCATGAATGTCGATTGTTCCGGTTTTATGACTTCAACACTCGCTACAGTCTTAGAGTCTAGAAGCTGCAAGCACTGCGTCAACACCAGCCTTCTTTGTTGTTGTGAGGCAAATACCATTCCTATTTGCCACGACCACTTGGAGAAGACACTGCTTTTCTTCTTCATTATTGGTGATGATTGGGTTTAATTCCTCGAGCAAATTCACGCACCTCTGAGCCGTGTCGTTCACCACTCTCAACTGCTGAATTCTCTCTCTACCTTGTCTGTAATCCTCATTTTCGATCCATTTCTCTTGTGGAAATGTAAGAAAGTAATCACTAATCTTCAGGTGTGACAGCAGTGTCAGTTTTCACTTGGTTGCAAAATCACCCAGGAAAGCCCCCTCCTTCAGTACCGCAGCATCACCTCTCACCTTCCTTTCACCAGCCTTTGCAGTTACTCTGTGAACAATATTCACCTTATCTGTTACTGGAAGTTGGCCTGAGAACAGTGCCAGACCTACAGCCTCATCTGAACGGTATCACTAGTGGTTTCTAGGGCCTTCCTGGCAGCAACGCTGATCTCGGGGTCAACTGACTCATATTTTCAGAGATTAATCCAAAGTGACAGATCTTGTCCTGGAGCTTCATCAGCAAGTGAGGCCTTTGTCCATGCTTTTGTGTAAAGAAGGGCAACGAAGCTGCACAAATCGATGAAGCTGAGTTTCTTCCTTATTCGTTAGATTGAATACAACACGTTGATCACGAAAAGGGTAGATTTCGATGGCATACAGTAACGTGGCCATCCAACTTGCGTGGTGAATTGGTCCAGGGCTCTCCAGTGAATTATTGAAGGCTAACTTCCAAGACTACCATTTCGGCTCAATGAGTTCTTGACCTCTGATCTCTGAATCTGATTTTCTTTCAGTTAACTTCTTGAGAAAACTGAGTGCTGTTTCATTATAGGGTTAAGTACCGGATATGACATTCAGTCCTGTATCACACTTTCCCAAGCAGCTTTATATGTCTTTAAGATTGGAATATGTGATGAATTAGATGGACCGCAGCACAAGGTGAATACTTTGGCTAAAACCATCACATGGTGACGGCAGGCCAACCACAGGAGCTCTCGACATATCTTGTCTTCCAGCAGAACGCACACTCCATTGAAGAACTCAGTGCTGACAGATCACGAAAAGGGTAGATTTCGATGGCATACAGTAACGTGGCCATCCAACTTGCGTGGTGAATTGGTCCAGGGCTCTCCAGTGAATTATTGAAGGCTAAATTCCAAGACTACCATTTCGGCTCAATGAGTTCTTGACCTCTGATCTCTGAATCTGATTTTCTTTCAGTTAACTTCTTGAGAAAACTGAGTGCTGTTTCATTATAGGGTTAAGTACCGGATATGACATTCAGTCCTGTATCACACTTTCCCAAGCAGCTTTATATGTCTTTAAGATTGGAATATGTGATGAATTAGATGGACCGCAGCACAAGGTGAATACTTTGGCTAAAACCATCACATGGTGACGGCAGGCCAACCACAGGAGCTCTCGACATAATTATCTTGTCTTCCAGCAGAACGCACACTCCATTGAAGAACTCAGTGCTGACAGATATCAAAGCTCAGGGTTTGAACCTTGTCAGAGAGTTTCCACAACTCCAGAAGATTATGAATGGCCATGGATTCATTGTATCCTGCCCACAGGCTAATTTCGGCACACCGAAAAGTTAAAGTGTTAACTATGAGCTCTTAAATTTCATTGGCAAATGGTAAATTCGAAAATTCACTTGTGAAAACACGTCTGCCAAAAACACAGAAAGTAGACACCATGGCCTTCAGCAAGAACTTTACACTTTCTTCAAAATACCAGTAAGTAAGTAAGTATGTATGTAAGTAAGTAAGTAAGTAAGTAAGTAAGTAAGTATAACACAACAGAAACTATTTGAAGCTCATCTCCATGACAAATGTTGAGTTGTTGACCAAGTTACACGGCATCAAGATTTACCGCTAATGGTACTATATGGTAATATTTCGATGTCATTGAGCACCATCTTCCAGCTGGAATAAGATGCTGAAATTTTATCTTAATAATACTATTGACAGGTCTAACAAACTGAGAGGGTGCCCTGAATTCTAGCTTGAACTTTGTTTTTGTGAACCACCTTATTATATATATATATAATTCATGATTTTTACTTTCACCTCAGGTCCGACCTTTGCTTCCTCCTAATTACCCGAAAGCCTTTGCGGGCGCTACTGTAGAAACGTTACATAAGAGCACATTGGTTGCATGGCGACTGGTAACCCTGTGACCTCTTTGTGGGAAGACTCACCTATTCTACGACATTTATGCTAGTTGTGACAGGCAGAAAATTAGGGCAAAATGCCAAGAAAATGACTTATCGCGCTGGCAATGATCAGACTTATGAATTAAATTATAAAATCCGAGATGACTAGCGCGGCAGCTGTGGCGACCTCACTTTTGCGGCAGAAGAAGTGCCATAATGTTTGTCCAATAAGACTGACTACATTTAAATGTCATGTTGACTGACTACATTTAAATGTCATGTTGACTGACTACATTTAAATGTCATGGTTATACCATCTTCTCGTGTTAACATCCGTTTATATTACCGGAGTTATATATAACTAGAAAGAGAAACAGAGAAATTATACGCAAACTTCCATTTGCTGAAGTGTCTCTCAACCTTTTAGACCGCAGCACAGTCACTGACGGTGATTGCGCTGAAATTGCAGCCATGTTGGTTAGAACCCACGTCGCATGTGCCTCGTCATAAGGAGCTCACGGTTCGCCCGGCATTTACCCAAATCCAAACCGGTATAGCAGTTCATAAAATGTTAAAACATATTTTAGGCATATTTTCATCGCTCATCCAACTTCTACTTCTAATATAACATATTGCCATCCCTCATCCAACTTCTAATCTACTAAAAATATTTTAATCGCTCATCCAACTTCTAGTTTTACTATTACATTATATTTATGACCTGCTATACCGGTTGGGATTTGGGTATAATTATGCTCCTCGCCCAAGGGTATCTTGTGTCAGGGATTTGAATCTCGGACTAGCACGGTCCATCAACGAGTGATCTTATCAAATGTAGAACCCATTAAAACGGACATCGGTGGAGAAGAATTCTACCCTATCCATTCATTGAAAAATGAGCGCAGTTGAGGCCATAGCCTCCATACGGTCGCTGTTGAAAAATGTGTAGGCCTACATTTAGCTTTTTAGCTGTTCTCTATTTCTTCCTATACGGGACCTGGGTAGTGTTCCCAATGGACGCCAGGTGCGGTAATCGTGTGAACGCAGCTGCCAGCGCCATTGGCAGCTTGATTAGAAAATGAGAAATGAGAAAATATGAGAAAGCAAGAAAGTCCCTCGCGGTTTCGTCCGATCAGATAAGGTCCTAATAGCCACGCAACCAGATATTCAACGGGCCTAACCGAAGGGGATTCAGTGGGAAAGCGCGGGTGACTGTGCGGTCCGACCCGGTTTTCTTCTGTCATGCATCCCTAAGCCAGTTACCCCAACAGAAAGGAGGCAGAACTCCACCACAAGTAGTTCAGCCGATTCATCTACGTCAACAAACATCAAGGCAGTCCATTCACCCCTTCGGTTAATCACTTGTCCACGAGTTGCATCTTGGAAAATAGGCCTACTTTAATACATTACGATACGATCATACAATAAGCTTACAGTACAGTACAAATATAATACAATGCAATACGATACGATACAATCTTATGCAATACAGTAAAACACAATACAATATAAATAGGGCTGCGGAAGTTAATGATTAATTAATCGGTTAATCATTAATTAATTTTAACAATAAAATTTATTTGTAACTATTAATCGAAGACGGCCATGAACAAATTACTACATATAAATATTAATAAGGTGTCAAAACTGTTATGGTTCTACCTGACATTTTAGTTCCGTGTGAGTCCTTTAAGCTCAGCCGGTTATAATATTTATTGTCAACAAAACACGCTGCCTACTAGAACCTCGCAGTGTTTACATGCTGGCTTGTGTGCGTAATTGGTTGAAGGAAGACATTTTAACAGAAAAACGTCAACAAGGCTACTAATATGAACAATTTACTATTAAGTAGGCCTAACTACAAACTAGCAATAAATATTAATACTACTATTAAAAGTTAAGCAATGTACATGTATAGGCCTACTGTTAATTTTGTATTTGTCACAACTTCTTGGGGAATACATTTAATCACGAATAACTATTTATTAATCATTAATTCTTAAATAGTTTACTATTAAAAAATTAATCGTTAGCAGCCCTAAGTATTACTACAATACAATGCATACACTACAATGCAATATAATACAGTGCAATAAAATACAATGCAAATTATACAACAAAATACAATACAATGCAATACAAGAGCAATACGATGCAATACATCACAACACAATACAATACAATGCCATATGCAGTACAATGCAATAAAACTGACTTCAGGATGGTGGGGTCGCTTCTAGACTATTAAGTGACTGCCATTTCTTGCTACGGCGTTCGGCCAACTACTTCGTTCACTATTTAAACGAATGCAAGACGTCTGGAGTAAACTTGTGATCACAACGACGCAGTGGACATCTGATTGAGAGTTACCCATGGAAACAAGACGGGCGAGCGGTCATTCAATTGGACAGACAGTCAGGCCATATCCTGGTCATTCAGCTGGTCAGTCAGTCAGTCGGTCTGCCAGTCCATGGTCATTCAGTTGATCAGGTAGTTAGGTCATGTCAGTCAGCCAGGCAGACAGGCCATGTATGGTAAGTCAGTTGGTCAGTCATTCAGTTGGTTAGACAGTCAGGCCATGCATGGTCATTGAGTCGGTCAGTCGGTCAGCCAGTATGGACATCAACCGTCACATAAATATGACTAGTTTGACGATAGCTTTTGCGCTGTCGTCATCTGGACATCTGGACTCCTCTGGTCAGTTGGCTTATACAACAACAAAGCTATCATGCGCTGACCAGACTAGCCAACTGTCAGCTGACCGCTACAAATGTCAAACAGACGTCCTCAGTGAAGCATTGAGAAACCTCATTAAAAGACCCAGAAGAACGGCATTAATACACTCCGCAGCCAATAAAGACATCGTTATGGCTGACTCTTTATCGGAGATTTTAAAAGAAAACAATAACAAGAAAACAAACAAAGCAATGAACGAATGAATGAATGAACGAACGAGTGACCAAATGAACGAATGAACAAAAGAATGAACAAACGAATGAGCGTATTACAATTACACTAAGTAACATGGCGGCCGTAACGTACAGCTTACTTTATGTCGGGCAAACGTATTTTAATGCAAACGTTTAGTTTTAATGAGTTAGAATTGAAGAAAAGCCTGCGCAGAAGAAGGATAACACGTGCCAAGAATGAGCTCCGACATTACTCACTGCGATTTCAATGCAGAGTCTGTGCTATTGGCGAGGGCAGCGTGAAACTGGGGCTCACTGAAACATTACACAGTAGTGACTGCCTGTCGTCTGACAGACGTTGGCCTATAAATCACAAGCTGTAGTTAAATAAGTGCATGAAGTAGGCTAAAGTTTGAGACGGACGTCCTCATTGGAAATGACCCCTCCCACATGTCCGTATTTGGGTGATCTCTCTCAGTCTCTCTCCTTCCTCTGCGGACGTCCATCTGGGCCACTTCTTTTTTAGTAGTCCTGTGAGCTAGCCTGAGACGCAGCCATGGGTAATTGGGTCTAAATTGATAGCGACTTCATTTTTCCTAGCCTTAGCACATGAGGGTGCACTACATTAAAAATCAAAGATAGTAATAGTTCAACTCACACGCTTCAGCGCTCGTGAATAAGCTGGTGCCCTGTGCATGGCTTTCGAGTGGCGCTTAAGAAATTTGAAGATTACGATTTCGATGTTTAGAGTTTGGAATTGGAGCAGCCGACTTGCAGCAGGAATTTTCGTAGTGGGGAACAAACTGTTACATTGTTGGCACGGGGGATAACGAGGGTGCTGAAAGCAACCAATCACGTCACCCTCGGCGCTCGTTCCCGGAATTGCTATTCATGAACACGTGACAACTTTAAAAAATAAATAATGGTCAAAGACTTACTAAGTAAGTAAATTACTATAATTAAGTGAGTTTTTCGTATTGAAAATCGTGTCGTAATAATCACAATAATCAAAAGATTTCATTTTTGTAGAAATAATATGTGCAAAATCCAGGGGAACAAATAATCCCCTTGCTCCCCCTACGGACGCTCATGAGCCTAATATATAATATATAATGCATGGAGATATGTATAATATATATCATGTAAATCAATATTATATATATAATGAATGAATGAATATATATAATTATTACATCACATAATAATAATATATCTGTATAATTATATGCTTATGTGCTCAATATTTCACCATGCAGAATCAATTGGAAGTACTATGCAACAACAAACAAGTCCGCGCCACATATGTAGAAGCAAATATGCGCATAGTTACACACGGACAACAACATACATACATGCATACATTGCACAGGAATGTTTGTGCTGGGTTCCTGGCTGCTGACGCTGGTTGGTGCTGTGGATTCATGGCATCATTCCGATGAAACAGAAGATAGTGTTTGAGTTATCGATGCGATGATATATGGAGACGATCTGACCGGAAGTTGTCGCTACTTCTTCTGGAAGGAAGGTGACAAGGAGTGGCACTTTCAATAGGAAGAATGCAGAGTGCCAGAGGCAGGGTGATACATAGATGTAATATAGAGAGAGATAGGAAGAGAGAGAGACAGAGAGAGAGAGAGAGAGAGAGAGAGAGAGAGAGAGAGAGAGAGAGAGAGAGAGAGAGAGAGAGAGAGAGAGAGAGAGAGAGAGAGGCAGAGAGGGAAGAGGGAGAGGAGAGAAAGTAGGAAAGAGAGGCAGCGAGAGTGACAAGGTGGGATGATAGCATATATAGAATCAGGCAGATAAAGAAGAAGCGAGGAAGGGAAGAAGGAAGGCAGCGAGGCAGAGGACACAGAGCGATGTAGAGAAAAAGGCAGAGAGGCAAGCAGGGAGGCAGATTAGGGAGCAGCATTGCCGCCTACAGGGAAGCAGAAACGGACACGGTGGCAGAGTAAGAGAAAACAGAGGGAGGGAGCGAAAGAGGCTGGGAGTCGGACGGTAACGCATACAGGGAGACAGAGAAGGATAACAGAAAGAGACAGAGAAGAAAACAAAGAGGGGCGGAGAATGACAAGGAGCAAAGTATAGAAAGGGAGGGGGTAACGTAGTCATAGAGGAATGTCGTGTATCGGCGATGGGAGGGAGAGATGGAAGGATGAGAAGCCCGTCCGAATTTATTGCCATCCAATGGACGTCCGATCTTCGGTCGCTGAGGCACAAGGACCGAAGGACCGAACTGTCGCAATGAATCTGAGAGACCCGGCGATTGTTTTATCTTGTTGGTGCCAAAGTGTAACCGTCCCTCACTCATCCATTCCGTGACTCGAGAGAGGGTATTCGTTCCACGGAGTTATTTATTGAACAATCATTTTCCCGCCTCGACAGCTCCGACTCTTGGAAGAAGGGTGGGGTCCTGATGGAGTGGCATTAAACGAATCGCTGCTGTTTCTCGTGTTATATAGTTCCCTACACAACAGAAGACCGCGAAAACCACCTGTTAAATAAGTACAGGTTGAGTTACCACCGTTTCTTGTCTAAAAGACATGTTTGATGTCTTTTGTGGTTGAGAGTAAGCAATAGCATGTAACTGATTCATACCACCACCTAAGCTCGTTGCCGCACATCTATATCTGTTTTCGCTTTGTTGCTCCAAATGCTGTTCGTACAACGTTTTGTCGAACACACGGAAGAGCGGCAGTCGACCTAATCCTGAGAGGCGACCATGAGTTCTAAGTGCTAGCGACTTCATATTTCTTAGCCTCGTCATATGAGGGCGGGACGTCAGTCCTCTCCCTCGCCGTCTGATATCTCCACCGACAGTGTACAGTCAGTGTACTCATTATAGTTGAGTTGGTTGGGAACGTAAGTGGAGCAGAAATCTTGAAGTTAATTTCTGCCCTGGTTGGGATTTGAACCCCGGGCCTATCAGCTGAGAATCCTGCACATTAACCACTAGACTGTCGCGCATCCCTCTCGATCACTAAAGACACTAATACATGACGTTTTTCCACCTAAATGTTGACGTTTTAGCATCTAACTCATCACATTTTCTCACTGAATACATTACGTTTTCTCACCTAATACATCACCTTTTCCCACCTAATACGTGACGTGGGCTATGGCTAAATCTCGAGCTTTTGTCTTCATTGGTCCTTCACTCACTAACCAACTTCCTACATCAACTCGTTCTTTCATATTAACCGGTTGTCCAGGTGCTTCCCTTCAATGTCTTAAGACCACTCTTTTCGCTCGGGATCTCTCGCACTGGGAGCGCCTCTGATTGATGTTCACTGTGAGAGGCGCTTTATAAATTTATAAATACAATAAAACAATCTAGACCATGCCTCTCACTAATCTAAGATATGACTGTGCTCCAACTAATACACGTGGCTGATACACCGAATAAACTAAACATTGACCCACCTAATAAAAGGCGCTGACCCACCGAACACAAGACACTGACCCACCTAATAAATAAAGTTCTATGACTATGAGTCACCTAAGACATGAAGCGGATCTAAGTAATGTTTTTCCTTCCTGGAAATCCGAGATCGACGCACCGATGAATCGTTCATCTTTAGAGGGCGTTAGCTGTCTCCATGGACACCGCACATAACCTTATGACCGCAGGGTCCGATTTGTCAAAAAAGAAGCAGGGGGGTCGGAAATCTATAGAACTATTAAAAATTTACTGAGCCGCAGTAATATTTTTTACCCCCCTCTTATGGGCCTTCCCAGCCAGAGATGGGCACGATTAGTTAAATTGCTTATCGATTAAAATTAGATTTAGCAAAATCTTGTAGCTAAAGAATTAGCTGTTTGGCTAATTAATTAGCTAATCGATTAGAATTTAATCGATTAGTTAGCCTACCCATCTCTGTTCCCAGCATCCCTTATGTTTTCTTCCCAACACCCATCATCAGTATAATATACATTTTTATATATATATGCATGTATATATACAATATATGCACACTACAATACAAAGCATACAGAACACCTTTTGTAAATTGCTACAGTACAATGCAACTTTTGTTAACAATACAATTGCTTGCTGTCACTGTGTGTTTTGCTTCAATCAGAAATTTCAAATGAAATTGTGAAGATTAAATTAAAATACAAACCTAGAAAGCCACCACACCTTGCCCACTGTCAAACAGCCACAAATAAGAATATGTTCATACCTTAAAACACTTAATAAGCTTATTTGATTAACAATGGAGCTTTCCTGACCTTTTTCTGCAAAATGTCTCATGACAGTTTTAAAATCAATTTTCTGGCAATACTCAGCCTGGCCAAATCCACAAGATATTCTTGAGACATTGTAGACCTGACAAATTCGTAATTAGCTTGAATTTGATGAATGATCTCTCTGCAGAGGTACTGTTTCCGGAATTAACAGTATAACCTAAGCTCACACAAACATTTGGAACTTGCTCAGACAGATTGTACTGTGTTAATAAGTTCAACAGGTCAACGGTGTTAATTGGGCACATCCAAACATTATCTTATGTACGGAGGGTAAATTTTGAATTTCTGTTATGAAATCCTCACCATTAAAGAACGCAAGATATTGCTTTGCTAAAGTTAAAGTTTTTCTTCCAGCAAACAGGCAGACATGGTTAGATATATATTTCCTCAAGAAAGCAAACCTTTCAGGGCTCTTGATCCTGATCTGTCACCATACATTTTGGACGGCTTATCTAAAACTTTTACTTTTGATATCTGAAGGCTTAAATAAATATATGCATAAATTGGAAAACTGCTAAATAAGTTCTATAATCTATAATTCAGACAGATGAACAGCAGAAGAGCTAACCTTCCTGATGATGAGGCTGGCGATGGATCCTATGACTCATTTCAATTGGGGTGCGTGTAATGAATGGGGGCTAGGGCCTATAGGAGACTGGAGAAAGCTTTAGCATTGACCTACACGATGTGAAGGGCACTGTAGGTTAGCAGGGCACTATCAATCACTTGCTGGACCTTGATCGGTAACTCCTCCGGCTCAGCCAGAAACTACACTCCCGGCTCTCTTGGCCCAGGAGCAATGAACGGGCTGCACCCTCTCATAGGCCCTGCCTGTCATAGTAACCAAGTGACAACGCAGATGAAAGTACGGTGGCCGAGAGGGACCAGGTTGTTGTATTATCTGAAAGGATAACCCTATTCCTTAAAACGTAGGCCCTATATCCCAATATCAGCCTAAATCAGGCCGATTGGTCATAATGAAGACTATATTTTTTATTATGCATGGAGTCATTTGGAGTATATATGACTGTGGTTAATGAATTTGAGGGGGTCCAGCCGACCCCCCCGGGGGTCGGCCAAAGACCAGAAGCAGGGGGTCAAAATGAGAAGCACGGGGAGTCCAACCCCCGACCCCCGGCAAATCGGACACTGTATGGCCGTCTATCTCCAGCTCTTCCTAACCATGGCTGATGTCAGCCTCTTTCTGAACCCTCCACCCGGTCCATTTTCTCACAACGTGTCACTTACTCAATAAAATCCACGAAGTACTGCACGAGCCGGGAATAATAAAACCCAATGCATCCGAGGTTAGATTTGAAACAGAAGGAGCGTGATGGCAGGTCTCTATCACTTTAAATCAACCCACTCTACACAACCAAGGTAAGAAAAAGTAACGAAAGGATAGATAAGGTAATTTCAAGCAAGGCTGATTCAGGTCAAATCTGGTCAACTGAGGAAGGAAACGGGCGTGGTAGCGTAAGGACAGATCGTATAACACAAGGTTGTAGTTGAGATAACTGAAAAACGATTATTAAAGCTATGGTCCGTAGGATAAAAGGTCAATCAGGTGAATTCGTCAAAAGATAATACGTACCTACAGGTACGTACTTATGTACCATCGTCCTACGTGGACAATGCTTATACCCAAAAACGATGCTGCAGCTGCAACTCGACATTCGACACAAACAGGGTCAAGACCGCTATTCACCTTGCTGTTTGCCTCCCACTCGGCCACCCTCATACTCCTCCTCTTCCTGTATCTCTTCCCTCTCTGTCTGTCTGTCTTTCCGTCTTCCTCGCCCTGCTCTTTCACCTTCGATCACTCTTCGGTCTGTCTGTTCCTGTCCATTTGTCGGCATATGTGCTTGTCCGTCTCTGATCCTGCCGTCCGTTCGTCTGTCTATCTGTTTGTCTGTCTCCAGCCTTCTGACACAGAGGCGAGAGACCTGCATCGGTTAGCTGTCGCGTTCGAAAACATAAATCGCACAGAAGTCGTTGGCATCGAAGAATCAGAGAGGGAGAGCACGAGGGACGAGGAGACAGAGAGGGAGAGACAGACAGCAGATAGGAGAGTGGAGAGAGGATTAGGAAAACATAGGCAGAGAGAAGGAGAGGGATAAACAGAGACTGAGAAGGTTAAGAAAGACTGCAGAGCCAGAGGCATGGCCAGAGGCAGAAAAGCAGATAGAAAGACGAAGATGGAGACAGACACAGAGGACAGAGGCAGAGCCGAGACAAAGGTAATGACAGAGACACATACAGAGACATACACAGACAGATCCTTGATCCATCCGATCCTTCTCCTCCACGAAACCCGTTTCAGTAGAGTCTCTTCCTCATCTCTCTGGTCTCGATTCCCCCACTGGACATCTCTGGAGCCACGCGGTTAGCTTTCGTCTTTCGAGTAACACTTTAGAAGTTTGGAGTCTACGATTACGACAACGAAGTCGCACTAGGCTTGTACAGAGTTTCAGGAGATGCGTGTCTATGCATTTGCTACCTTAACTGTTTTCCGATGACAGATGCATTCAAACACCGTAGGCCCACTTCGCAGTCCGTGAATCGGTGCAAAAGTGATATTTCCGTCCAACTACCGATGATCTAGTGATCGCTCGTAAAGGATATTAAATGTCACTGCGGTGCGACATCTTAGTCCGCTCTCTGATTACTTCAAAGGAACCGCCGACCACTTTACGATCGAAAGGCACCGAGGCAGAGGTGAACGACTTACAATAAGCACAACAGATCCGTTGCTTATTAGTTTTTACATGCGACGGACATCGCTCCAAATCAGCGCCTCATTCGGTCTCCTTCCGGTTTTCGTAGTACTTCTCCTAATCTCCTTTTCCTTCCCGTTCTTTCCCTCCTTCGCCTTCTTCCGTTTTTCTTTCTTTTGACTCGGTGCCCTTTCTCCCTTCTGACCATCTCTTTGGATCTCGTTCGTTTCGACAGGTTTTGAACCAAATGATGTTGAATAGGCTACGGAATGCGATTTGCGACTGATGCCTATCAATACAGTAATTTACGACAAGGGCACTATAGAAGTTTTTGGATAAGATTAGAGTTTTCCCCTTTGTTCCTAGTAGGCCCCTACTAGCATCAATCTTGATAAGAATGAAAAAAGATGACGAACTAAGATAAGTTTGACGTAAATAGGATTAAGCGTGCTGGCTCGATTGACTTCAATTTTGGATTGCTTGAATTTTGATTGACTGATTGATTGACTGACAGACGACTACCTGATTGAACTGACGGATAGACTGATTGATTGGCTGGCTGACTGTTTGGTTGAATGAGTCAGAATGACTGTTTGACCGATTGAATGAACGAACGAATGAATGACGTTTAATTGACTGTTAAGAGACTGATTGATTGAAAAGTGAAGACAAGACGAAGTAAAGCATTAAATGAGGCTGTTAGATCAAAGTTTACGATAGTAGAATGGGTATTTGCGAGACCAGTGCCAAAAACATCAAATTTCGTGCCCTCCTCCAGATTGTTCAACTGTTAAAACTATGTTCTTTATGAGGCTGTGCGAGCGGGCTCCCTCCTCAGATTTGGTCTGTCCTTCAATTTCGAGACCTGCAGGTCCATAGTTGGGCACTTGGGCTACTGTCTGGAACCCACTGGTTTCTGACTGACTGGTACGTGGAATATTCCTTCCTTTGATTTGCCAGCTAAAGACAAAAAATTCCATCCAGAGGGTTTATACAAACACAATACTAGTTCTCTACCCTTCTGATAAGCCGATTTATATCAAACAAACTCACAATTTCTTTTCTCCCTTATAGCATAGCTGTAGAGTGTACCCGGTTACGGTCAGTCAACCGGTTTATTGAATAAACGAAACTTATTGCTACTGGTGATGCTGCTGTTTTTAAAAATACACAAGTGTGTGCTGACGTGAGCCCTTGCTTGTGAGAATGTGCGCGGAATCTATTGTCGCTGTGAATCTTTCGTGCCCTGACAGTTGTGTGTAATCGTTAGACCGATGAGAACTCAATGCGTTGCAATCGTGACCTCACTTCCGCTCGAATCGAACCTCAGTAATTGCCTTTCCGGTCGTTAATTCCACACTTTTCGACGCCCCGAGAACCTCAGACCAACCAGTCCGAAACCAGTCTTTTGTCCTTAGTTGGTAAATAAAAGTCATCGGTCGCGGTCTGACGCCTTGCATCATGAAGGAATATTCCACGTACTACGTGCTAGTTGACCGCTGACAACAAACGATCCTCAGTTTTCCCCATGTGCACCCTCACCTCGATCCCCGGCAAAGCCATAGGTTGGAAGCCCGTTCTCTTCATTCGAGCCAGGAGTCTCTCGAATCTGGCCCGAAAGTCAGCGGAAGTGTAGCTCACATTAGTAGGCCCAGTTGTGGTGGTGGAAGTGGTGGAGTAAACTAGTAGGAAATGGTAGAGGTGTCTGGTAAGTAATTTTCACTGTCCCAGTTAGCTGCATTGGCTAAGCGTTAGAGTATACGTCCCGAGAGTGAGTGCGGAGATCGAGGGTCGGCTCCCGACGCTGGCTTATTAATAATATAATAGAACAGAAATGTCTGTGTCATATGCAAGGGCGTAACTTTGCCCCAGAAAGTGGTGGTGACCAATCTCCTCCTCCTAATTTTTAACGTAGGCCTACTACTGGAAAGCTAGCTAAGCGCAGGCCACTAGTTTATTTACAAGCCTGCGTTAAGTCAGAGGGTTGTCCAGAGATGGTTCGATTGTGTTCCACGTCCAGTTGCGAAGGAGACAAGAGACTATAGCAGCGTCGAAGCCAGAGACACGCTGAGTCCAGAGTCCAGCTGTTACTGCGGCTTTTAAATTAATATCGTTATAAGTTACTACTGTAGCCTAGCCTACTACCAATAATCGACGTTATGGTACCAATAGTCATTATCAACGCTAAATGGTTATCCCGTAGTTTAGGTTGGCTAATTATTTTAATGTCTTCACTGCCCTACTTGAAGCTGGTAACTAAACAGTCTACGAATGTCCATGATAATTGTCAGCAATCCAGCTTCCATTTACGAGAAAACATTTCATAAATCGAACTTCTATTTAAGCAAGAATTATTGTAATCAATCCAACATTTATTTAACCAAAAAAATTTAATCAATCGAACTTCTGGGCTATTTAGGCACGAATTATTTTCGTCAATCCCACTTTTCTATTTAACTAAAAAAACTTCATCTATCGAGCTTTTATTGAAGCAAAGACTTAGTCTGTTTAATCAATCCAGCTTCTATTTACGGAAACAATTATTTCCATCAATCCAACTTCTATTTAAGCAAAGAATTATTTTCATCGATCCAGCTTCCATTTGAAATTGACAATATAAAATAATTTACCAACCTAAACTACGGTTTTACTCGCATTAGAGTTTACAGCCTACCACCGAAACATCTTAAGATTTCATGCACAATTGCAATCTTTCGCGGTCTCTTTACAATGAATCGATCCATTTTTCCCAATGAACTTGATAATTTGACCTTCTAAATAAACAAAATTGATAACCTCACCAAATTATGAAACCAAACATAATGTAAGCTTAAGTAAGGTAGTGTTGCACACTACAGTAGAGGCCTCTATCAGCATTGCTGCCATTGCGATGTTAGGTATACGCATGAATATCCTAGACGGTAGACAGCCATTATGCTTTCATGTTAAAAAATATATTTCATTGCAGGACCAAAAAGTGGTGGTGACTATCACCACCACTTTTAAAAGTGGTGGTGACCGGACACCACCGTCACAATAGAAAGTTACGCCTATGGTCATATGGTGTCACGACAACTCGTCGAACGACATTTCGTCTACGACACTTCGTCGAGCGACAATTCGTCGAACGACATTTCGTCTACTAAGTTATTTTATATTGTCACTTTAAAATGGAAGCTGGATTGACGAAAAAAACTGTTTCCCGAAATGGAAGTGGGATTGATGAAAACATCCCTGTGTTGAAATAGAAGCTGAATTGATCAAAATAATTTTTCACGTAAAAATAAGCTGGAAATCAACCTGGATGCATGGATGAAAATAGGTTTCCATTCAACAGAAGCTGGATTGATGAAAATAATCTTGTCAGTAATTAGAAGCTGGATTCCTGAGAATATATAGCACGTTTTAGCGAAACTATAAGAAAGCGGCCTCTGTTGATTAGCCGTAGCCTAATGGATACAGATACACTAGTAGACGAAATGTCGTTATACGAATTGTCGTAGACGAAGTGTCGTTATACGAAATGTCGTTCGACAAGTTGTCGCGGAACCGTGTCATATGTGACGCTTTGACGCGTAGCGTCACACGGTCAACACAGCCGCGCAGGGAGGGAGGGAGGGAGACACGCACGCTCTAATATCAAGACTGGCGCAGCCAGCGAGTAGTCATCGTCAGAGATCGCTCGAGTGAGAACGGCACCGCTAGGGGTCGCTCGAGACTGGCGCAGCCTACAAATAACCGCTAGAGGTCGCAAGATTTGTTTTGTTCCTCAGTATATTGAATTGTCGGCATGGGCGCTCCATTTCAAAGAGAGATCAGTGAGGGAAGGGTGGGGGATAGTGAGGGAGACGGACTGGGTGGCGTTGCTAGGAAGTTTAAACAGTCGCGGAGATTCAAATTTGACAAATTTAATTTTTAGCAGAGATTCAAATTTGAGTGTAATGAAAGTCGGTAGGTGGCGCTGCTGTGAAATCTAAACCGTCGCAGATTCAAATTTGCGTGTAATTACGGTCGGCTGACGGCGCTGCGACGAAGTTTAAACCGTCGCGTAGATTCAAATTTCCGTGTAATGATAGTCGGTAGGTGGCGCTGCTATCAACTTTAAACCGTCGCGTAGATTCAAATTGCCGTGTGATAAAATTTTTGCGCTGCTGCGCTGCACGATAGTCTATTGCCCTGTATGGGCCCGCGGGCCGCCGGTCATGCGATTTTAAAGTGGATCGTGCAAGCTCCCTAAACTTAACCGTCTTAGGACGGGCAAACATCTAGTTAATAATATAAACGCACAGAAACGTTTGCCCGTGTGACCCTGTGACGTTACGCATCTCAGCGTGAACACAGCCGCGTAGCGGCTGGACAATATTGTGACGTCACACAAAGGACGTATGTAGGACCACGGGGGAGGGAAGATAGGGTATGGCAGGGGTGGCAGGGTAGGGGAGGCGAGGGCAGGGAGCGAGAGGGCAGAGGAAAGGCACGGCGACGGAGAGGGGGACGGGTAACGAAAGTCGGTAGGTGGCCGTCTTAGGACGGGCAGACATCTAGCTCAAGATATTTGAATTTCTGGTTAACATGGTGCATATACTGGAACCTTAAAGGACCGTTAAGGACATGGCACCCATTCAAATGGGTAGCGGTGGTGAAGGATCTCACCCGATCAATTCATTGAAAAATAAACATGGTTAAGGTCTTATAGGCGCTATGTAAACACAAGTATAATATCTTCATTTCCCACGGTCGTGAATAAATTGGTGCCCTGCGCTTGGCTTTTGAGTAATGCTTTCTAAATTTGTAGGTTACGATTAAGATTCCAATAAAGCAATAATGCACTTTACAGGATGAATAATAATAGTGATAATAGTGATGATGAAGATAATAATAATTGAAATAATAATAATAATATTAGCTTATTATTTATTATTATTCTAACAGACAATCAAGATTGTAAACTAATGATGCTATCTTTTAATGGAACATTGGTGTAATAATGATTAAATGTAAGAAATTTGAATATTGCCTTTTCCCAATGATTTTCTGTGCTTAACATTTTACTGCAAAACGACATATAATTCAAAGTCTACAATTTTGCAAACACACAGTTGGAAACAGGCTTCATATGTAGTGAAGAAAGTACAGCACTGACTAATTCTTCTAGCTACCTTTATTACCCAACAACATCAAATTTGTCATCATGTCATTTTTAATGAAGTAGGCTACCGATAATTGGAAATATAAAAATTCTGTAAAATCTGTGGCAGTAATCGGACAAATCAAGATACAGTCAAATCTGTGGCAGTAATCAGAAAAATTAAATCCAGTTCACTCTGTGGCAGACGCAAGAACAAACCTCAAACCTAAAAAAGTTTCAAATACATGAAAAAGTTTTGATAAACTAACAACTTTAGATAAACAAGAACTTTGCATAAAAGAAAACATTAGATAAAGGAAACTCACAACAAAAATCAACATAGATATCCCTGCCATGCAAAAAACTCATGCCACATGGTAGTTTCTACCATGCAGAGCAATTTTCAATGGCAAAGTTGCTGTAACTGTAATAAACTGAAACTTTCAACTAACTTTCAGCTAATCTCTTATCTCTATTCTAGAGTAATTTAAAAGGTGCTTTTGAAAGAAGTTCAAGAAATGTATCTTTCTGTGGAGCGTCACAGTAGTGATTATAACAATGTTGCACAAACCCTTTTTCCATTTCAAACATTTCATCACACATTCCACAACCGTAAGGTTTCAAAGTGAATTGATGAAACAGTTCAAAAAATATATTTGTGTGTGGATCATCATGGTAGTGATTATAAGAATGTTCATTAAACTCTTCTTTGCTTTCGACCATTCCATCACCCTTCCCACAACTGTAGGGTCTCATGACAAGACAATCTATGTCAGCATTAAATGCTGAATGACCTCCATCAGGATGATTTTCATCTTGACCAGAAACCGTACTCTGCCTAGATGAAAGGTTTTGCATAATTTTAGCTGTTAGTAAGACTCTTTCATTGCTATCTTTGTCCTTGTCTGCAGATATGTTGAATTCCTTCTGTGAAATACTTTCATTCCATTGCTGTGTCATGCCTGACTCAATACTTCGACAAAATTCACTTCCACATAATTTTCCTCGAGACTGGGTTTTCAAATGGTTATCAAGATCATCCCTATGGGTGACAGTTTTGTCACATAATTCACACTTGTATGGCTCTCCCCCAACATGTTTTTTCATATGGATTTTGAGATTAGCTCCTCGTCTAAATACTTTGTGACACAAATTGCAGTCGTCTGGTTTTTCTACGGTGTGGGTTCTTGCATGGCGTTTCAGCGAACTCTTTAGTGCAAACACTTTGTCACATAAATGACACATGTATGGTTTTTCTCCAGAGTGGGTTCTTATGTGGGAATCCAGTTGACTCTTCCATGCAAATATTTTTTTACATAAACGACACATATATGGTTTTTCTCCAGTGTGGGTCCTTATGTGATAATTCAGAACACCTGGATGTGCAAATACTTTGGGACATAAATTGCAATTGTATGGTTTTTCTCCAGTGTGGATTCTTATGTGGGAATCCAGTTGATTCTTCATTGCAAATGCTTTGTGACACAAATTGCAGTCGTATGGTTTTTCTCCAGTGTGGGTTCTTGCATGGCATTTCAGCGAACTCTTTAGTTCAAACACTTTGTCACATAAATGACACATGTATGGTTTTTCTCCAGAGTGAGTACTTATGTGGGAATCCAGTTGACTCTTCCATGCAAATATTTTTTTACATAAACGACACATATATGGTTTTTCTCCAGTGTGGGTCCTTATGTGATAATTCAGAACACCTGGATGTGCAAATACTTTGGGACATAAATTGCAATTGTATGGTTTTTCTCCAGTGTGGATTCTTATGTGGGAATCCAGTTGACTCTTCATTGCAAATATTTTTTTACATAAACGACACATATATGGTTTTTCTCCAGTGTGGGTCCTTATGTGATAATTCAGAACACCTGGATGTGCAAATACTTTGGGACATAAATTGCAATTGTATGGTTTTTCTCCAGTGTGGATTCTTATGTGGGAATCCAGTTGATTCTTCATTGCAAATGCTTTGTGACACAAATTGCAGTCGTATGGTTTTTCTCCAGTGTGGGTTCTTGCATGGCATTTCAGCGAACTCTTTAGTGCAAACACTTTGTCACATAAATGACACATGTATGGTTTTTCTCCAGTGTGGGTCCTTATGTGATCATTCAGAACACCTGGATGTGCAAATACTTTGTGACACAAATTGCAGTCGTATGGTTTTTCTCCAGTGTGGGTTCTTGCATGGCGTTTCAGCGAACTCTTTCGTGCAAACACTTTGTCACATAAATGACACATGTATGGTTTGTCTCCAGTGTGGGACCTCATGTGACTTTTCAGAGAACTTGCATGAGTAAATAATTTGTGACATAAATTGCACATGTATGGTTTCTCTCCAGTGTGGGTTCTGCTGTGGTATTTCAAATGACTCTTTGCTGCAAATGCTTTGTGGCAAAAATTGCACTTGTATGGTTTTTCTCCAGTGTGAGTTTTTGCATGGTAATTCAGATCAGTCTTCGATTTAAAGGCTTCCTGACATAAACTACAGTTGTTGCGTTTTTCTCCAGTGTGGGTTCTTGTATGGTTTTTTAGAATACTTGTTGAAGCAAAGTATTTCTGACATAAGTGACACATGTATGGTTTTTCACCAGAGTGGGTTCTTATGTGGGAATCCAGTTGACTCTTCCATGCAAATAGTTTTTGACATAAACGACACATATATGGTTTTTCTCCAGTGTGGGTCCTCATGTGATAATTCAGAGTACCTTTATGTGCAAATACTTTGTGACACAAATTGCACATGTATGGTTTTTCTCCAGTGTGGGTTCTTATGTGGGAATCCAGTTGAATCTTCAAGGCAAATGTTTTCTGACATAAGTTGCACTTGTAACGCTTTTCGCCAGTGTGGATTTTTATGTGGCATTTAAGAGAATCTCTGTATGCAAATGCCTTTTGACATAAATTACACTTGTATGGTTTCTCTCCAGTGTGGGTTCTCATGTGGTATTTCAGACCACCTAACTGCGCAAATACTCTGTGACATAGATTGCATTTGTATGGTTTTTCTCCAGTGTGGGTCCTTGTGTGGGAATCCAGTTGACTCTTCCTTGCAAATGCTTTATGGCAAAAATTGCACTTGTATGGCCTTTCTCCAGTGTGGCATCTTAAGTGCATTTTGAGATTATTACTTTGTGCAAATGTTCTGTCACAAAATTCACATTTGAATTGTTTCTGTTCATTATTAGTTCTTCCTTGCATGTCCACATCTTCAACATAGTATAAGACAAAATGAAACGAGTATTTTATTTTCTGGATCTACATTATTGTGGTATCTGTTAGGAGTTGAAGCGGGTAGATATACAATTTTGATGGACTTTGAAAAGAAGAACCATATTATCTCGGCTAGAATACTGACAATGGGCTTAGTGTATTTCTAGAAAGGTCAAAAAGGAAAATTAACATCCTTGACTTCAATTGCCATATTGAACTGCTTAATAGGATGGACAGGAATAAACGGATGAGAAATACTTAGAATTTATAAATATCAACCTCATTCAACTGTATGTCATAATGGATGCTATATAGGAAACGACATTTTGGAGTCATAATGACCATCACATAGTTAGAAACAGAATAATCAGCATGCCAAGAAAGCACTAGTTAGCATTTAAATACACTGACTGAGCAATGAGGATCCTGAGTGGCCGAGTGGGTTGGTGCCCGCTCTCCGCGCCGGCGCCCCGGGTTCGCTTCCCGGTCGGGTCGGATTATCAGAGATTAATTTCTCGGATCTTTACTGCGGGTGGCTCGGTCGCATTATAAACGTGAGTACAATACAACACACAATACAACACATCACAATACAACTGGGGCGCGGTGGTGTAGGGGTATGTTCGGTGCCTTGCAGTCAGAGGGTTGCGGGTTCGGATCCACCTCAAAGTCGCCGCGTAGGGACCCTGGGCAAGTCCTTCATTCGCAATTGCTCATGCGCTTCGGCGTGAAACTTCGATTCAGCGTTCGCGCAGTAGTCGGGAGCGCCTCTGAATGGGAAATCTGGTTGGGCGCTATAACAAGTGTTCAAATACAATACAATACAATACAATTACTGGAATAGAACAGAGTTCTTTGAAGGAAACTATTAAGCTACAAAAGTGAAAAGTCGACAAATAGATTAACTAAAGCATAAGAAGTTGTACAAAAAGAATTGAGGATTTTAATAAGACCGGAACAGGCACAAGTTATCAATGCATGTGTGTGCACTATACAGATACCAAAGGATTGGACAGATGCAGTCTAGTTCCACTGTTTAATTAAAAGAGAAATAAAGAATATATGGTGTGTAATGACACAAAACAATAAAGCAACTCAATCAATCAATTGATAATCAATCAATCAAAAAGTTTTATTGCCACCGTTTCAAAATATTAAGCATACAATTTTCAAAATATTAAGCATAGAATTTTCCGCTCTGATTAGAAACGCACAATAGGAGGCCCAGAAGGGCCATAGATATAATTTTGTTACAAAATCAACTGTATCTGGAGGTAAGAAATTCTTCAGTGCAAAGGTTTTACAACTGTGGATTAGCTTGGCTGACAGAACTTCGAGTCGACACAACCATAGCTTTGAAGAGGACCTTGAGGAGACACAGGCCACTGCAGAATAATTAGGCTATAGGATAATAGCTAATCCCACTTAGTTGAAGATTTTACTCAACCACTTAAAACCGATATAATGTAATGTTACTTATTGTTAGATAGGCCGACTCACAGGCCGTACAGCCAATATTGCATGACTTCTCTCACCAGAATTGGTTAGTATTGCGATTTGTCAGTGCGCAGAAGCAATGCCTTCGCCCTCCTTTCCCACAAGTCACAACTAAGTCTTCTTCTTCTTCTTCCACCACCACCTCCTCCTCCATCTCCTCTACGAAGAGGAACAGGGCAAAACAGCGAGTACCATCGTGGTATATACGTCGATGGCTAGTATACTTCGAAATAGCTGAACTCGAAAATGTTGCACAATATTGCATTCCTCAGTATGCGTAAGAGTGAGTGGTTATAATTAGTAGGTCTAATTAGTACTAGTATGAGCCGGTAGCTATCAAAATACAGATAAAAAATGACTCACTTATGCTCAAAAGTTAATGGTTTATTAATGACAGAAAAGAATTTAAAAAACTACTTGAATCAGCATAATAATAACAGAAGTGAAACTTCCGCTCGCCAATCGCCAAGCTGAACAAAATGGCGTCACCCTAAAACAAAAAACAACAATTATTATTATTAGGCTATTATTAAACTGTCATTTATAGCGCGCCTAAACAAAAAGAATCTTGCAGTAAAGCGCGTAACAGGAAAGTCTAGTCATAATAAATCTTGAACAAATAAGTCTTGAGGTTCTTTTTGAAAAGCGTTAATGTTGAAGATCTGCGAATAAAGTCTGGCAGCTTATTCCATTCAGCTGGGCCGGTGTCACGAAATAAAGTATCCCCCATAGGCCTACATGAGTATCCCCCTTAGCGAAATAGAGTATTCGGTTTATTTTGCATTTTTGCGGTTTCTAAGTGTATTCAGTCGTACTGTTTGGATTTATTGTACACATAAAATATTTTAAGTTGCGTATCTTTAGTTTGTACATCGACCTGAAATTAATTTACTTCGTTTTTGGTGATTTTGACTGGATTTTCGTCGAGGCTATTCTGATGCGTATGACGATGGGGGATAGAATGGTTTATCCCCCGGATACTCTAAACCGGTTTATTCCATCCGGGGGATAAATTCATACATCCCCCGGATAGTCTTAGGACGGATAATCTATTTCGATGCTAGTAGGCCTACAAATGCACGATTTCCAAGTTTTCTCAGTGATCGTGTGACAACAAAGTCAGCTTGCGATGAAGATCGTAGGCTAATCCTCGTCTGGAAGGGAGAGATGAACAGGGTGTAACAAGTGAGGACACATGATAAGAAGGAGACGAGTTTGTGTGGACTCGGTAGGCCTACATTAGAAGGCAGATTTTGAAAGTAATGCGGGCTTGTATGGGAAGCCAACAACTGTTGGATAGTCCACATTAAGATCACAATTCGTTTTCTTTCCATGCGAAATTAATGCACTATGATAAATTATTATGATCGTCATTCAGCACATCACCACTGACGACACTTTGTGCGAAAGCGATTAATTGAAGTATTATTTCCATTTTACATGCGAAATCTGAGGTTAAATATATTTCTCATAGTTTGAAAAATATTTTCACTCCTTAAAAAACAAGTGGCGTCAACGACTTTCCTCTCCCAGTTTTTCTTCCTTAGTAATAAACACCTCATTTTATGTAATAATATGTTTAATAGTAAACAATAGTAGTAGTAGCAGCAGCAGCAGTAGTAGTATACTATAGTAGCCTAGTAGCAGTAGCGGCGCCAGGATTTCAGGTTTGGGAAGCTAAAACCCCAATTCCTTCCCTTTCTCCCTCCTCTCTGGCATTGGCAGTGATTTCCCACTTTTGTTTGGGGAGGGGCTGAGCCGCCGATAGGGGGGTTCAGCCCACCCTAGCCGCCATGCTGGCGCCGCCAGCTGGAGTAGTAGTAGTAGTAGTAGTGGTAGTAGTAGTGGTAGTAGTAGTGAGTAGTAGTAGTGGTAGTAGTAGTAGTAGTGGTGGTGGTGGTGGTAGTGGTAGTAGTGGTGGTAGTGGTGGTAGTGGTGGTGAGTGGTGGTGGTGGCAGTGGTAGTAGTGGTAGTGAGTGGTAGTGGTAGTAGTGGTGGCAGTGGTGAGTAGTAGTGGTAGTAGTAGTAGTGGTAGTGGTGGTGGTAGTGGTAGTGGTGGTGGTGGTGGTGAGTAGTGGTGGTGGTGGTGGTGGTGGTGGTGGTGGTGGTGGTGGTGGTGGTGGTGGTGGTGGTGGTGGTGGTGGTGGTGGTGGTGGTGGTGGTGGTGGTGGTGGTGGTGGTGGTGGTAGTGGTAGTGGTGGTGGTGGTGGTGGTGGTAGTGGTAGTAGTGGTAGTAGTAGTGGTGAGTAGTAGTGAGTAGTGGTAGTAGTGGTAGTAGTGGTAGTAGTAGTAGTAGTAGTAGTAGTAGTAGTAGTAGTAGTAGTAGTAGTAGTAGTAGTAGTAGTAGTAGTAGTAGTAGTAGTAGTAGTAGTTGTAGTAGAAGTAATAATAATAATAATAATAACGATAATTTATATGGCCCCTTAAGGCTTAACACAGCACACATGCCCTTACAAGGGCGCCTTGACGTATTTACGGACCATCGACAAAACTTCAAATTTACGGCCGTCCTGAAGGTTGCTCAATTATTGTTAAAACTGTGTACGTTATGAGGCTGTGATCGGGCTCCCTCCTCAGATTTGGTCCGTCCCTCAATTTCGAGACCTGCGGACCCATAGTTGCTCTACTGTTTGAAACCATCTGCCATCTGGATTCGGACTGGTTGGTCTGAGGTTCTCGAGGCGCCGAAAAGTGTGGAATTAACGACCGGAATGGTAATTACTGGGGTTCGTATCGAGCAGAAGTGAGGTCACGATTGCAACGCATCGAGTTCTCATCGGTCGAACGATCACACACAACTGCCACTGCACGAAACATTTGCAACGACAATAGATTCGTTGTACATCCTCACAAGCAATGGCTCACATCAGCAGACACTATGTCTTGTGTGTTTAGAAAGACGACAGTAGCATCACAGCAGCAACAGTAGCAGAAGCAGCTATAGTGGTAGTAGCAGCAGTAGCAGCAGCAGCAGCAGCAGTAGTAGTAGAATACAATACAACTGACCTTTGATATCGCGCTTCTTACTAAGGTTGCCCCAAGCTCAGAAGTGCACACGCCTCGGCGGCGCAGAAGCAATTATATTGCAGAGCAATTGTGCGCGAAGGACTTGCTTAAGGTCCCTACGCGGCGGCTTGAGGTGGATTCGAACCTGCAACCCTCCGGCTGCAAGGCACCGAACATACACCTACACCACCGCGCCACACTTTTTCATAGTAGTAGTTGCAGTAGTAGTAGTAGTAGTAGTAGTAGAAGTAGTAGTAGTGGAACTGGTAAAGATAATTAGTAGGAAATGGTAAAAGTGTAAGTAGTTTTCACTGTCCCAGACTCCCAGTTAACTACATTGGTTAGAACGTACGACGTACGTCCCATGCACCTCCGTGCGGGAGTGAGTGTGGTGATCGCATATACTTCGACCATGTTCATTTTATATAAAATCGCTCGAAATCAAAATATGCTCGTTTTTTCATACCGACCATAACATATTGGAGTAATTACAGAGTGCTGGTGATAACATTTTTGTTCAAATCTAAGAAATATAAACATTGCGTTTTCGTAATGAGTTTCTGTGCTTAACATTTTACTGCATACTACATAATATTATAACCCATAGTTTAAAATTTTACAGACCATAGTTACACAGAGTTGAAAAACGGGCCTCACATCAACTGAAGACAGAAAAGCACTGACTGCATTCTTCTAGCTACCTTTTGGTAGTGAATAACGTCAAATTTGTCTTAATAAGTCATTTTGAATGAAGTAATCGGAAAAATGAAAATCCACTCAATTCTGTGGCAGTAAACGGAAAAGTAAAAATCCAGTCAAATCGGTGGAAATAATCGGAAAATTAAAATGTACATAGTCAAATCTGTGGAAGTAATCAGAAAAAGTCATCTCTGAGGCAATAATCGGAAAAGTTAAAATCCTGTAAAATCTTTGGCAGAACCAGGTAAGCGGTCTAATAATAATCCAGTCAAATCTATTGCAGATGCAAGAACAAACATGAAACCTCAAAACCTTTAAATAAACGAAAAATCATTTTTCTCTATTTTAGAGCAAATAAAAAGGTGCTCTTCAAATAGTTCAAAGAATGTATCATTCTGTGGAACATCACAGTAGTGATTATAACAATGTTGCACAAACCCTGCTTCAGTTTCAAACATTTCATCGCACATTCCACAACCATAAGGTTTCAAAATGAAATGATGAAACAGTTCAAGAAATGTCTTCTTTTGTGGATCATCTTGGTAGTGGTTAAAACAATGTTCCATAAATTCTTCTTTGATTTCAAACATTTCATCACAGATTCCACAACCATAGAGTCTCATACCGAAACAATCCATATCAGCATGAAATGTTGAATGACCTTCATAATGTTTCTTTTCATCTTGACTTGACTCCATGCTCTCCTTAGATGGAAGATTTTGCATAATATCTGTTGTTATTAAGACTCTCTTAACGCTATCATTCTGATTGTCTGCACATATGCTGAATCTCTTATAATGTGAAGTACTTCCAATCCATTTCTGTGTCATACTTGACTCAATGCTTTGACATAATTCACTCCCACATAATTTTTCTGCAGAGTGGGTTTTCAAATGGTAATCAAGGTAAACCTTATGTGTGAAAGTTTTGTCACATAATTCACACTTGTATGGCTCTCCCTCAACGTGTGTTTTCATATGCATTTTTAGAGTAGTTCTTCGTGTAAATGCTTTGCGACATAAATTGCAGTCGTATGGTTTTTCTCCAGTGTGGGTTCTTAAATGGCCTTTCAGTGTACTATTTAGAGCAAAGGCTTTGTCACATAAATGACACATGTATGGTTTTTCTCCAGTGTGGGTTTTTAAATGGATGTTCAGTGAACTATTTAGAGCAAAGGCTTTGTCACATAAATTACACTTGTATGGTTTTTCTCCAGTATGGGTCCGTTTGTGGTATTTCAGAGAACTTGCTTGTGCAAGTACTTTGTGACACAAATTGCAGAGATATGGTGTTTTTCCAGTGTGGATTCGTCTGTGGCTTTCCAGCTGACTCTTTGTTGCAAATGCTTTATTACAAAAATTGCACTTGTATGGTTTTTCTCCAGTGTGAGTTTTTGCATGGCATTTCAGAGAACCTATCTCTGCAAATACTTTGTGACATAAATTGCACATGTATGGTTTTTCTCCAGTGTGGGTCCTTCTGTGGTTTTTCAGGTGATTTGTCATTGCAAATTCTCTGTGACATAAACTGCACTTGTATGGTTTTTCTCCAGTGTGAGTTCTTAAGTGGACTTTGAGATTATAACTTTGTGCAACTGTTTTGTCACAAAATTCACATTTGATTTGTTTTTCTTTGTTATGTGTTCTTGCTGGCATAATCACATCTTCAACAGATTATAAGATAAAATGAAATTAGTCTATACAATTTTGTTTGGACTTTGCTATTGAATACTATATCCCAAAAACAAGACTGACAATGGGCCTTAGTGAACTCTAGAAACGTCTAGAAATGATTATCATCTAGAAATAATATCCTTGGTTTCATTTGCCATATTATATGAACTGCTTAATGGGATGCACAGAGTTAGAAGCCAATTGGCAATGGATCTTATTAGAATAGAACAAATTTCATTAGAGGAAACTATTAAGAATCAAAAGTGAAAGTCAGATAACAAATAGATTAACTTAATCTAAAACAGTTGCACAAAGAGAATGGAGTATTTTTATAAGATAGGCGCAGGGCCATAGGCACAGATTATCAATGAAAGTATCGTATGTGCATTGTGCACCAGACAGATACTAAAAGATTGGACAGATGCAGTCTATTTCCACTGTGCAAATAAAAAGAGAAATAAGCAATAAAGGGTTTGAAATGAGAAAGAAGAATTAAGGCTTTTCGAGGCCATAGATATAATTATGTTACAAAACCAACAGTATCTGGAGGTAAGAAATTCTTCACTGCAAGAGTTTTAGAACTGTGGATTAACTTGGCTGATAGAATTTCGAGTTGACACAGTCACACAGCCATAACTCTGAGAGGAACTGAGATCAAATAGGCCAGTGACGCATACTGTATAAGACAACCTTATCACTTATTACTATATTATAGTAATCCCAACCTAGCTGAAGACTCCACACAACCACTTAAAATCTATATAATGCAATGCTACTTATTCTTGAACATTACCTAATCACAGTAACCAATACTCACACCAAGCTTTACTTGTAGTAATCTATTTCAGCACTTAGCAATTTCGGTAAACCCGTAGTTTAGGTTGTTAAATTATTTTATATCGTCAAATTGAAATGGAAGCTGGCTTGAGGAAAAAATTGTTTCACTAACTCGAAGTGGGATTGATGAAACTATTTGTGTCTTTAAATAGAAGTTGGATTGATGGAAATAATTTTTACCGTAGATAGAAGCTGGATTGATGAAACTTAGTTTTTGATGCAATAGAAGTTGGAATAATGAAAATAATTGTTTCCATAAGTCGATGCTGGACCCATGGGAATAGTTCTTTGCTTACATAAAAATTCCATTGATGAAAAATATTTTTCTGGTTAAATAGAAGTTGGGTCATTATTTTCATTAAATGGAAGCTGGATTGATTAAAAAAAATTCGCTATGAAATGGAAGCGGGATTGATTATAGTTATGATAGACATAGGTAGAGTGCTTACTTACCAACGTCAAGTACGGCATTGAAGACATTAGAATAATTTAGCAACGTAAACTACGGGATAACCTCAATTTCTGTCAGAGGTAAATGTGTGTTGTTATTTGTCATATGATTGTGTCAATGTGTCAGTGATATAACAGGCCGTAATAAAAATTGTATGACTTCTCTTGCCGGAAATTGGTCAGTTTGTTCAGTGCGCAGCAACAAAATGCCTTCGCCCTCCTCTCCCACAACTAGGTCTTCCTCTTTGTTCTTCTTCCTCCTTCTGCTGTATCTCACCAAAGAAGAGAAACAGGGCAAAAACGGTAGTTGGGCCTACACTTCTGAAAAGCTGAACCAGAATAATTTTGCATCCGTTATGCATTCCTCAGTATGCGCAAAAGTGGCGAGGTTTAACTTACTAGTAGGCCTATGAATCTGCAACTATCAAAAGAGAAATGGGAAATATAATTAGGCCTATGCTTAAATGATTAATGGTAAATTAATTACAGGAAAGAATGACTCACTTGAATCAGCATAATAATAACAAAAGTGAATCTTAAACTCTTCCAGCTGAACAAAATGGCGTTAAATTAAAAGAACATAGAGCAAACAGGAGATGGATGACGCACCCTTGAGTCTGGTGCTACATGTAGATCATTATGCCCTATTCTTTACTGCACGAAACATGATTTCTTTTCGGCACAGTATTGACGACGCTTTGTGCGAGGGCGACTAACTGGAGTTTTCGATCCATTCTGAATTGCGCAATCTGATGTGATTCACATCCCTCATGATTAAAAAAATATTCGACTTCTTAAAAGCCACAAGTGGCGTCCGAACTTAATTTCCCTCTTCCAGCGTTTCCTCCTTGCTACTGTAGCCTACTACCAAGTAGGCCTATAATGTTATAGGCCTACTATATGTTTAGCAGTAGTAGTAAAAAAACCGGCTTGTTTCAACGTAATATGTGCCGAGTGAGTTGAGTTTAAAATAATTGAGTTATAACTCAAACTCACAGAAAATATGAGTTAAATCAAACTCATAACTCACACTCTTTAAGGTGAGTTAACTCAAACTCACAAATCATAGCAAGTGAGTTAACTCGTGAGTTTAAACTCATCTGAGTTAACTCATACCCAACACTGTCTATTAGAAGGTGTTAACTGTTAATGTGAGCTGTGGGCTTGTTGCGACAAGAACAGATTTACAATATCTGGTTTGATATTTTTCAATAATTGAAACGCAAATCTGGTTCGAGTTCAAGCTTTGTTCTCTGTATGGTTTTGATCGCAAGCGTAGCTGAAACCAGTTTAAAAGAAGCGTATAGGGGCCTATGGTGGACGTACATGTAGAATAGCTATAGGCTTAATCAAAGAAAGATGGGCATAAACACATAGAATATTTTAAGAAAAGAAGCGCCTGCGATAGACTATAGCTAATCAAAGAAAGATGTGCACAAAGTCCATAAACTCATAGGAAATTTCAATTTGTTTGAATTTTTTCGCGTACCCCTTAGCGACAACTGGCGTATACCCCCAGGGGTACGCGTACCACAGTTTGAAAACCCCTGCTTAAGACCACACTGCAGCTGACAGTGAACTGGTTTTAGATTAGGAGGTATTCGTAGAATTGTCGTCGTTTTTCAGTGAACAGCTAAGAGAATTCGCCGGAGAAGGAGTGCCCAAAGTCACAAATCATCGACGCGACAATACGTCACGTGGCCGTGTCATCGCTCTCTCTCCAGTGTTATTTCTATTAACTGAAACTGTAACTGAAATAGCAAAATAACTGAAAAATGTCTTGCAGTTAACTGTAACTGTAACTGAAACTGAAAAATACTGAATAACTGAAACTGTAATAGTAACTGAAAAACGAAAACTGTATAACTGAAAAATAACAAAACTTAACTGAAAAATAAAACATGAGTGTTTTTCTTACTTACTTTTTGAATGGTAGGCTAATCCTACTCTAGTCTAAGGTCAGTTTTCTATGCTCATTTCACTTATGGTTTCTTTTCAGTTTACTATGCTAGTTTCAATTCTGGTTACTTTTCAGTTTTCTATGTTCATTTCACTTCCGGTTCCTTTCCTTTCATTGTGTTGTCGTTGGCGCTAAACCGTAAATTCGTAAAACAATCCACGACTTCGAGAATAATGTTTAAGCCAAGTAGTGGTCGAAAAGTAGAAAGTGGCTTGTGGGAACATTTTGTTTACGAAGCCGCAGACGACAAAAGTCGATGTTGTGTTCACACCGTTCCTGGCAAGGATGTTGAAAACCACGAGTGTGGTACGTAATTGTCGGAACAGAGCAAGAGTGTTAATCTGTAATGTCGTGCTTTCCTTAAAGTAAACGATAATACGTTAAATCGCATTGATTTGCTGCGTAAATATTTCTGGTAACTGTTCAGAATACTTGTGATCAGTTTGTCAATAGTCATGACTTGTGAAAAAATAACTGATGCTATAGCTAAAAAATAAAGAGAAATAACTGAAACTGTAACTGCAAAATAAAAAAATATAACTGAAACTGAAAAATCTGATTTCAGTTAACTGTAACTATGACTTTAACTGAAAAATCATAAATTAGATAACTATAACTGTAACTGTAACTGAAAAACCATAACTGAAATAACACTGTCTCTCTCTCTCCGAATGCACGAAATTCAATTAAGCCGTTGTTTCGTCCAATCTCATCGTATTCGATGGTCTTTCTTTACTGGCGAAATGCATCGGGTTCAGTCAGAACGTGTCAAATAGAAATAAACCTGATCTGAAACCTGGTTGAGTGTCCTTAGCTTGTCATATCGTAACAGAGCATAACACAACATGACATATACATAATATAACATAACAGCATCACATAATATAAGAACATAACATAGCGTAAAATGGCATGACGTGACATGACACAATACAACATGACACGACATAACTCAACATAACATTGCAACGCAATAAACCATAACACAACACAATGGCAACATGACATTACATAACATGACAGGACATGATATAACCGGCTATAAGAACACAACATAGCATAACATATCATGACATTACATAGAATAACATAACATGGAATACCACGGGTTTGAGGTGGTTACTAGCCCAACGCTCTAACCAGTCGGCAACTGGCCCCACCATAACCGAACATTCCCATAAAATGCCACCCTTTCTACGAAACTAGTCGATGTGAATTTATCCACATCCATGGAATCCACAAAACCATTCTTGTTTCTCCATACACTAGCAGCTGAAGACTTATCTTGTTTCCAGCTACCAGTTGATGTGAAGACGTCTATTAATAATATTGCTATTTATTAGGAAAATTCTTTGGCCCCACATGGGTGCGTGGGTATTCTATGCCTCTGTGCAGAACAATGGTTTGCTGCTCATTCCGTTCATGTACTCAATGACAGATGACTTCAAAATGGCAGTGTACAGTGTGACTCTAAATAGTTTTTTCCCTGGAGTGGCGCTGTCTGGATTTCTGGTTGTAAATTGTAATTACCAAATTACAAATTATTATTATTATTATTATTATTATTATTACTGCTATAATTATTATTATTATTATTATCATCATCATCATCATCATCATCATCATCATCATCATCATCATCATCATCATCATCAACATCATCATTATCGTCATCATCATCATCATCATCATCATTGTTGATGTTGTTGTTGTTGTTGTTGTTGTTATTGTTCCTGACTCCTGTTACGCCATTGTCATTACTACCTGGTCTGTTCTGGGTTACCTAGACAAATCACAAAGCCGTTGCCCTAATCAGTGTTCACCTTTATATGCGGGGCTAGGCAGATCAGATCAATAATTATTATTCCCTTTCACGTCCACTCACAGCCCGTCAATCCCATACAACGACTGTGAAATCGTTGGACAGAAACGACGGTCAGCCCAAGAAGCAGACGACGTTGCTATCGTCAACAACAGTGAGGTGACCTGTGTCAAAAAGTCGGGCAGCGACAGGCATTCGATTCGGGACCAGAGGAATATCATGCATAAACAAGTCTTTGATAGCTAATCTCTCTTGGATGGATGGATGGATGGATGGATGGATGGATGGATGGATGGATGGATGGATGGATGGATGGATGGATGGATGGATGGATGGATGGATGGATGGATGGATGGATGGATGGATGGATGGATGGATGGATGGATGGATGGATGGATGGATGGATGGATGGATGGATGGATGGATGGATGGATGGATGGATGGATGGATGGATGGATGGATGGATGGATGGTTGGATGGATGGATGGATGGATGGATGGATCTATGAAAGTATTAATAGGTGGGTGGATGTATGGATGTATGGATAAATGATGGATGGATAGATGAATGGATGGATGGATTAATGGATGGATTGACAGATGGTTGAATGGTTTTATGTAAGCATGCATGCATGTATGTATTTTGATATTTGTATAGCGCCGTTTTGGCTTTCTGTCTGAGGCTTGTTCTTGCTGCAAACAAACACTAATAAATTGTAAGAGTGTAGAATCGATCAAGATCAGATGGGCGGTGTTTGGGGAAACCGTCCACTGACATTACGGGTCAACGGGCAAGAGAACTTCGGTCTGCAGTTGCAAAGGTTCGTCTGAAGGGAATTATCCGAAGGGAGACAATGTGTGCGAGAGATTATCTGACGAGCGAACTGAACGAACTGCCATGTGACGCCGATTCCTGCCATCGTTGCGCTATATAAAACAAACGAGTGACTACGACAATAGGAACAAAACACGTAAGCGTAATGCAAATTACGAAAAGCGTGGCTAAGTAATCAATTTCTCCATGAGGCACTTTATGTTGTCAATACCTCATCAATTGTATCCTTATTAGGCCTATAATTGTTTCAAACCGTAAGTTTGTGGGTCTGTCTGTGTGTCAGATTGTGTGTGTGACTGTCTGTATGTCCATCTGTATGTCTGTCTGTCTGTTGGCCTAGCATAATACACTTCTGCAAGTTAATCAGTCATAGAATTGATGAATAAGTGAGTAATTGACTAATAAAACCTAAGTTTCCCGCTTCCTGGGGCCTGTGTAAGGGAGAGATTGAGAGGCAGTTCAGTTCAGTTCAGGATTGGGAGTGTCGAGTTTATTGTTGCGAATGCAGTTATTCGTTGACACTTGGTATTAATAAGAAATTGAACTGTTGAAACGTCTTCATGTCGTCTTCTCATCGAAGTGTTGACTAAGCATCGACGGTGGTGCCACGTAAAACCCTCTGCCGGCCAGGAGAGGTCTATCCGAGCGGACGGCCGAAGGAAGATTGAACTCGCCATCCAGGGTAGCAGAAGAGATAAAGGGAGAGAAGGATCCACCCAAGCAGATCCATGCCGAACCTCGGGAGAACTGCTCCGGGGTTTGCCACACATCCATCCATCCATGTTTCAGATTGGCTGAATCGACTATCTGGGATGAAATTACGTAATGTCTATAGCTGCATGGAAATCGTCACGTAAGCACAACCGTCTGCTGTCACTAAGTCATCAATCGACGCCCAGTCTACACGTGTCTCGGTTTCCTTACTGCACACAGTGCACGTTTCTTATCGACTTCACATCGACGTATGAATCCGCACTTCGTAGGCCTATGTGCAAGCATGCAATGGATCAATTTGTAGACGATAGAAGTCTAGTGAAATTAATACACATTTTAGTCAAATACCTGAAGTGTTAGCTCAGTCTTACATTACCGTCACGTACGTGTGAAGCTGGAAATCATTGCAGGTGCTTCTATCGTAAGTTACTTTAACATTTTCTTTCAATCATTGTAAGCGTGTATGACTGTATGTCTATATATGGATGGATAGGTGTAAGGCAAACGGGCTTGTCTTATTTAAATATGGGCTATTTACAACTTACTTTACCTAAACGTATTTAATTTGATTTTGTCGCATGTAACATATTAATCTATAATTTCTAATGTAATCTAATCTGAATATTATTCTAATTTAATAATTATAATCTAACAAAATCGTATCTTATGTCGTAGGATCTAATGCTAATACAATAATACTAATACTAATAATAATAATAATAATAATAATAATAATAATAATAATAATAATAATAATAATAATAATAATAATAATAATAATAATAATAATAATAAATAATAATAATAATAATAATAATAATAATAATATTGATGTGCAAATATAATAAGTTTACCAAGGCAGACTTATTTTTAAACATTACAAATTATGTTCCAAAAATGGAACATGCAACACATGACACGCTCGAGACAAGCTACCTGTTTCAAAGACTCTCGGTAGCTCTCCAACGCGGAAACGCCATCTGCTTTTCTTCGACATTACCATGCTAGATTGTTCATAATAATAATAATAATAATAATAATAATAATAATAATAATAATAATAATAATAATAATAATAATAATAATAATAATAATAATAATAATAATAATAATAATAATAATAATAATAATAATAATAATAATAATATTCTTTATTGAAACAATCCGGTTGACAAGCCGCAACCGGTTACAGTGTACAGTTATGCAATTCAATGAAACAACCTCATTTTAAATATAATTTATTCTTGATTAATCAGGTAACATATTGGCGTCGTTGGATGCAGGTTAGATCACACTAGGTCGGTTGTCTATTATTATTAGCCTATAGTGCTTGTATTTTTTGGAGTAGGACGTATTCTCAACGAGTAGCACAAGGAGCTCGTTTGCGGGGTTAACTGAGTCAAACTGACGCAAATATTGGGGTGACTGAGGCCAAGTCAAGCATGGAATCCGTAATGTGGGACTCGAGCCTTCACGAAGAGGAGAGATTTACGGGTATATACCAGCCATTTAAGAGTTTAATTAAAGTAGCGCTAAAAAAAACTTTCCAGCTGTATTGCGGCAGAAGCCGTCTGGTGATGTGAGCGGACTTGAACATCATGCAGCCAATGCAGTCTAGCGTTACAAAAGCGTCAGGGATGGTGACGTATAACTCCTTCTCTCTCTCCCTCACTTTATGTATTTATCATCGCCTCTGTCTCTCGTGTTCACTTCCTCTCTCGTTCTTTGTATATATTATATCCGTGGGCACCGTAGCCCATTGGTTAGAGTGCTCGCCTTTTAGCGCGAAGAGTACGTGTTCGAGCCTCTCCAAGATGGCTACTGTGTAGGGACCTTGATTGATGCTTGGTCATTAGATAGTGGCGCTTAATGAATGCGTTTAATTATTATGATGATGATGATGATGATGATAATGATGATGATGAATGATTATGATGATTATAATAATAATAATAATAATAATAATAATAATAATAATAATAATAATAATAACAATAACAATAACAATAACAATAACAATAACAATAACAATAATAATAATAATAATAATAATAATAATAATAATAATAATAATAATAATAATAAAATCATGGTTCTTAAATCATGGTTCTAGGGCCTCATCGAACCCAGGCACGCGATAGCGTTAAACCGCTGGATTGTAACTGAAATCTTTTGGAACAGGAAGAAAGTTTCTTGAAGATCTTCCGTTGTTCTTGTCAATCGTCGGCCGAGTTCCAAGATGAAGGCCAGGCCTTCGTGGTCCATAGGCCCCATCGTTTCTATCGCGATAGGGGTAAAACAGTATCTCATCTGAAGCTCAGCGTATTTGGATTGCTTTCTAGTCGCGGCTATTTCCGCCGCTCCTCCTGCCGCTGCTGATGTCTCGGCCAAGTACGATGGCGCGAAAGTGTCAATGATTGTCACATCCCAAATCAGAGAACGCCCGCTTTTCCAAGGAATCAAGGTTTGGCCATCCGGTCTTTTCCCATCCAGTCGGGTAAGGCCAACCGGTTCCCTGATCGATGGTATGCCTGCCCTGATGAGACTGCGCAGCACAATATCGTTAATTGTAGAATGTCTTGCTTGTCTGCCGAAGCCCAGTGAGCAAGCCAATCCATGCGAGCCTCTGGCTGAGACCATTGTTCCACATGCGCATGCGTGTGGGGCACAGATGACCGCCCCTAGTCTCAAGCCCACTGCCACCCTCATCTCCTCGTCGTTCAGCCTTAGGCCTTGGGCTGCTAGCGGCAGGGCGAAGAGCCAGTCTGAAGCGTGTGGGGCCTGTATGGCGTTTAGCCTGGCCAGGTCATACGGGTCCCGGGCGCGCGATTCGATCCCCGACATGGCCGCTGACAGCAGCGGTGTATCCCATGAAGACTGTTTGCAGTCTGAAGATGGGAAGTCGGACGTTTCAGCGGTGCTCTGCTGCCATCTCGTTCTCATTATTTCCAAGATAGAATCCTCAGGCACCTGTGTCAGGGCGAGGATGAGCGATTGGGTGAGCTGAGATCTTGCGGCTGAGGCTAAAAAAGCTGGAAGTGCCAACGAAGATGCTCTTCTTATTCCCAACCCGCCCTTCCTGATAGGCATGGAAGCGAGTGACCATTGATCGTCAGAGAGAGCGATGTTAAGAATGCTCTCGGTGCCATCACGTAATCCTTCGTCGAATTTCGAGAGGCCCGGGTGTTCATGACAAGGCGTGCAGCGGAGAATGTATATAAGCCTCGGAGCCCCAATTGAACATCGTAGTATCAGGATTGCGTCTTGTCTTGGTATCTGTTCCAGCTTTTTCATAGTACTTGCCAACCTCGATACGATTGAGTTTAAAGTATCGTTGAGGGCCTCACGTGGAGATAGTGGTGCGCCTAGCAGCTCTGCTGATGATGGATCTACGCGCAGGAATTGGTTCACCGGTTCTGGTAGGTCGATATTTGCGTCCTTGGATATTACTTCGCATTTTGAGCTGTTGATCGATAAGCCCAAACGTGCGCAACCTTCTTTAATTGCCATGACGTCCTCGCACACTTTCTTGTAATAATAATAATAATAATAATAACAATAACAATAACAATAACAATAACAATAACAATAATAATAATAATAATAATAATAATAATAATAATAATAATAATAATAATAATAATAATAATAATAATAATAATAATCCATCTGTGAAGATTAGCCATTCCAGAACAACGCGCCCCCCTAATTTTTGCAATCCTGAGGGATCATATGTACCTCGGGGAAAAATAATAATAATAATAACAACAACAACAACAATAACAACTGGAAAGAAAAGGAATGTATCTTTTGGAATACATTCCCTGCATTTGGTTATACTTTTATTGTTGCCCTACCGAACCTAAACATAATAAATTTAGGCTATAATTATACACATACGCCTATACAAATGCATGGGTATGCGATATATGGGTGTATGTTGATGCATAGGCGCCAACATACATTGGCGAATTACAGTGTATATCGATGGTGTGGCTACTACAACGCATTTATATTGGAGCTACTGACGATGCGCAGGTCTGCGCTGCTTCGATCGAACGCGAGCGCCACCTATCGAAAAGAGACGGCGAGTGATGGCGCTGAATCTGCTCTTGGTCAGAGTAGTGTGTCGATGAGTGTGGTTGTGTTCGGTCTCAGGTCCATCGCCGTTCCCCTTAGGACTTCCGTTCCGTTCATCGCTCTCGTCATTCTCACGCAGTCGAACATCAACCTCGGATTTCTTGATTGATAGTCTCTCCAATCAACATCGCTGGCGAACCCTTTCTCGTCCCCGGCTTCCACCCGGAGCGATGCGACTGAGGAGGGTTCGTGCGGTTCAACCCTCTTCTGCTTAGAGTACATATGTCGTTCTTAGTGCAGGCCAAGAAACCTCAACGGTTAGGGTTCGTCGCCTTGTTAGGCACAACTGAGGGAAACGTTCATTCATGTAGGGGTCACTGCAGCAGAAGCCCGACAGTCAAAGAGTGTAGGCTAATTATGGCGGTGCTATAACAATTGGCGAAGATATTACAACACAGAGCAGTACAAAGTGGGACGCGAACAGAGTTGAACATTCTGTTCTATACACAGAATCGAGTGTCGCAAGAGTTTCGAGTTTACGCTTCATGAGTTTACAGTTCACGAGTTCATATTTCATTAGCTAACGGTTCGTGAATTTATAGACTTCATGAGTTTACGCTTCATGAGTCAACGTTTCGTGAGTTTACTCTTCATTTGTTTGCGCTTCATGAGTCAACGTTTCGTGATGTAACGCTTCAAGAGCTGACGTTTCTTCATTTAGAGTGAGTTCACGTTTTACATTACATCAGTATTTGAGCGCGATTACACTGGGGCTAAAGAACTCAACGGCAATTGGTAAACATATTGCTTCATTCTGATTGTTTCTTGAGACGAGGCATGAGTCGATGGCGCATTAACTTACCCTTTAACGACGAGCGTGTACTAAAATGTATGGGAAACCATAGGCAGCTCGTCGTTAAAGGGTTAAGCACTTATGTCAAGGCCCTGCAACGTTCTTGAGAGACTCCGCAGCGTTTTTAGAGGTTTTAAAGACGCTATAAGCTTATAAATGATTGATACGCAGAAGGACCGAATCAAAAGCATTTTCTCTGCTGAGAATCGATCGTGGATTGATGTTTGTTTTATGGGACAGCGCTGCATAAACTTCCAGATCAGATGGCGTTGGATTTGCTCGAGGTACTTATGCACAGTGACTGACTCAAAGGATTTCCAACATCATCAGATGGCGAGGGAGAAGAGTGGCCGCTAGCCCTCAAATACCGAGGCTAAGAAACTCAAGTTGTGAGCACTTCCTATCAATGGCTGCCTCTCTGAGTTGGCTGAAGGAATTCCTCATCTCAATGTTTCCTTTTTGTATATCTTTACTCAAGCAGTTATCTGTTTGACAACTGTACAGTGCAGGGGCGTCCATCCCCCCTTACGCCTATGAAGCATTCCCCCCCTCATGTCATCAGATTCCCCCCACGACGACCGCCCAAGACGATTGTCGACAAAAGTGAAAATTGCGATTAACAAATTTGAATCACGATTTTATTGTTGAATTATTCATTGAATTCTTTATTGAATTCTTACTTTTTAACTTTTAGTCCACTAATCAGCAAACATTATGCATCATAAAATATGAAGGCTTGTACACAGACAGATGCATAGGGCCTACTGCCAGAGCGGCGAGACAGTTACTGCTCAGTTTTTTCATTTAAGAAATTAATCGATGTGTTTTTCATTTGAAAATGCATTTCTTTGTTTTAAAAATAATAAAATCATTGGGCAGACGTTTAATGTGCACAAAATTCATTTCCCCCCTGAAAAGCCAATGAAGATTTCTGCTTCATTCCCCCCATAGGATGGACGCCTCTGGTACAGTGTACAAGTCTGTCTAGTGATTTCAGAACTCCATGCCTGTCTCTGTCTGTCTATATCTATCTACATTTGACTCTGTCTGACTCTACCTATGTCTCTGTTTGTCTCCATCTCTGGCTACATAAGTCTCTGTCCCTCCTTGCCGTCTCTTTCTCTCTTTCTCTTTCTGCCTCTTCCTCTCTCTAGTAGTGAACTCAGCATTAGTAGTTGTAGTGATGGTGGTGGTGGTGGTGGCGGTGGTGGTGGTGGTGGTGGTGGTGGTGGTGGTGGTAGTAGTAGTAGTAGTAGTAGTAGTAGTAGTAGTAGTAGTAGTAGTAGTAGTAGTAGTAGTAGTAGTAGTAGTAGTAGTAGTAGTGGTTGTAGTAGTAGTAGTATAGTAGTAGTAGTAGTAGTAGTAGTAGTAGTAGTAGTAGTAGTAGTAGTAGTAGTAGTAGTAGTAGTAGTAGTAGTGAGTAGTAGTAGTAGTAGTAGTAGTAGTAGTAGTAGTAGTAGTAGTAGTAGTAGTAGTAGTAGTAGTAGTAGTAGTAGTAGTAGTAGTAGTAGTAGTAGTAGTAGTAGTAGTAGTAGTAGTAGTAGTAGTATAGTAGTAGCAGTAGCCGCAGCACTGGTAAAGATAATCAGCAGGAAATTATAAAGGTGTAAGTAATTTTCACTGTCCCAGTTAGCTACATCGGTTACAGCGCACGCCCCATGCACCTCCGTGCGAGAGTACGCGTGGTAATCGCGGGTTGCTTCTCGATGTTGGTTTATTTCAGGGATTTAAATCTCGGCTATCACGGTCCGTACACGGAGACCTTAAAAGGCGTGGCGCCCATTCAAATGGGCAGCGGTGGTGAAAGGTCTGACCCGATCAATTCATTAAAAAGAACAGGGTCGAAGCCACATGGTCTCTATGTTAAACGTGCTTTTTATTTCCAGCTATTGCCGATAAGTTTAGCGCTCGTGAATAAGCTGGTGCCCTGCGCTTGGCTTTCTAGTACAGCTTTCTAAATTTGGAGTTTACCATTTTCAATTTCCCAATAAAGCAATAATTGGGTTTACTGGATGAATAATAAATAATATTAATTATAATAGCGATGATGAAGACAATAAAAATTGTAGTAGCAGCAGTAGCAGTAGTAGAATCAGCAGCAGTAGAATTAATAGCAGCAGTAACAATAATAATAATATTATTATTATTCTGCCCTGAGGTACTTCATTCCCTCCAAGGACTTGTAGATTATATTATTAATTATTTTTTATTATTATTGTGACCTAATGAAACACGTTGTCCATTGTCTGAAACATGAATAGCCTACGTTTCTAAAAAAGACGCGTTTAAGTGAAGATATTTGTGTAGGCCCTAGTTGTATTTGTGTGTGCGTGCGCGCGCGTGTGCGTTAGTGTAATAGTCACAATGCACAACAATTAATTTTCGAGTGCTCACCAACCCATCGGTGGGTATTATTGTTATTATTATTATTATTATTATCATCAAGGAAGAAAAGCAACAAATCAAGAATGAAACTCAATGATGCCTTCCTTTCAAATTCACTTCTGCTGTTTCTCTTCGTCCCTCTACTCTCTGGACCGTCTTGCTCTCTTTGTCCCTCGGGCATCCCTCGAAGACTTAGTTTATACCCTCGGGGCTGTCTCGCTGAATTGCTTACAATGTAAGAGGCACTTTTAAAAAATTCAATCATGATGCAACATATCGGAGTACCGTAATTACACAATGCTCGTGATAAAACGTTTGTTCAAACCTAAGCAATTTGGATATTGCATTGTCCTTATCATTATCTTTGGTTAACATTTTACGGAATAAGCGTAGGACGTAGCCTAAGTAAAAGTTTAAAATTTTCCAGACGCAGAGTTATCCAGACAGTTTAAAAAATAGACCTCATATCAACTGAAGAAACAAAGCATTGGCAAATTCTTCTAAATGCCTTTTGGTATCCAGCAACGTCACATTTTTCAACACTTCATCTCTGAATGAAGTAATCGGAAAATCTAAAATCTGTCAAATCTGTGGCAGTCATCGGAACAATTAAAATCCAGTGAAATCTGTGGCAGTAATCGGACAAATTGAAATCCAGTTAAATATGTGGCAGTAATCGGAGAATAATAATCCAGTCAAATCTATTGCAGACGCAAGAACAAACATGAAACCCTAAAAGTTTAAATGAACGAAAAATCATTTTTCTCTATTCTAGAGTAACTTAAAAGGTGTTTTCAAATAGTTGAAGAAATGTATCTTTCTTTCAATCCTCACACTAGTGACTATAACAATGTTGCACAAACCCTGCATCAGTTTCAAACATTTCATCGCACAATCCACACAAAAAACCCGTAAGGTTTCAAATGAAATGATGAAGCAGTTCAGGAAAGGCATTTGGTTGTGGATCATCATAGCAGTGATTATAACAGTGTTCCATAAACTCTTCCTTGATTTCAAACATTTCATCACACATTCCACAACCATAGGGTCTCATAACGAAACAATCATCGTCAGCACTAAATGTTGATTGACCTCCATACTGATGCTTTTCATCTTGAGTTGACTCCAAACTCTCCGTACGTAAAAGATTTGGTATAATTCCTGTTGTTAGCAAGACTCTTTCACCAATATCATTGCTATTCTCTGTAGATATGCTGAATCTCTGATGTGAAGTACTTCCAAGCCATCTCTGTGCCATGTTTGATTCAATGCTTTGACATAATTCACTCCCACATAATTCTTGTCCAGAGTGGGCTTTCAAATGGTAATCAATATCAACCTTAAATGTGAAAATTTTCTCACATAAATCGCACTTGTATGGCTTTCCACTAACATGTGTTTTCGTATGGACTTTGAGATTAGCTCTTCGTGTAAATACTTTGTGATATAAATTGCAGTCATATGGTGTTCTTCCAGTGTGGGTTTTTGAATGGTCATTCAGACGAGCCTTGAATGCAAAGGCTTTCTGACTTAAAATACACATGTATGGTTTATCTCCAGTGTGGGTCCTCATGTGGATTTTCAGAGAACTTGTTTGAGTAAATAGTTTCTGACATAAATTGCACATGTATGGTTTCTCTCCAGTGTGGGTTCTGCTGTGGTATTTCAAATGACTATTTGCTGCAAATGCTTTGTGGCAAAAATTGCACTTGTATGGTTTTTCTCCAGTGTGAGTTTTTGCATGGTAATTCAGATGAGTCTTTGATGCAAAGGCTCTCTGACATAAACTACAGTTGTACGGTTTTTCTCCAGTGTGGATTCTTCTGTGGGCATCCAGTTGACTCTTCTTTCGAAATGCCTTGTGACATAAATTACATTTGTATGGTTTCTCTCCAGTGTGGGTCCTTATGTGGTCTTTCAGATAACCTGTTTGTGCAAATACTTTGTGACATAAATTGCACATGTATGGTTTCTCTCCAGTGTGAATTCTTAAATGGATTTTGAGATTATAACTTTGTGCAAATGTTCTGACACAAAATTCACATTTGAATTGTTTTTCTTCATTAGGGGTTCTTGCTGGCATGTTCACATCTACAACAGAGTACCAGACAAAATAAAACAAGTCTTTTCTGGCTTATCTACATTATTGTGGTATCTGTTACGAGTTGAAATAGGTAGATATACAATTTTGATTGGACTTTGCTCTGGAGTACCAATCAACAGTTAAGGTTACTTGAGGGCATAGATATAATTCTGTTACAAAATCAACAGTAACTGCAGGTAAGAAATTCTTCATTGGAAGGGCTTTAGAATTGTGGATTAGCCTGGCTGACAGAATTTTGAGTCAGCACAACCACAGCTTTGAAGAAGAGCTGAGGAGAAATAAGCCACTGAAGCATATAAGACATATGCCTAGTAATTCCAGCCTAGCTGAAGATTCCACTCAACCACTTGCAATCTACATCATGCAATGTTACTTTTTGTTTAAACATTACACAGTTAAGGTAGCTAGTACGTAACCTAAGCCCCTCACTTGTAGTAATATTTTCAGCACTCTACAATTTCTGTCAGACGTAAACTGTGTGCTGTTGTTTGTACATGATTGTGTCAATTGGAGTAATATAGCTCCACTCAAATACGGATATCAATGCGATACTCATGTAATTTTTTTATATTTCTTCTGCTTCTGGTTCTTCTCCACCTCCCCCTCTTCCATCGTCCCACTGCCTCCTTTAGAGGGCGCAATTGTAAGACTTGTCTGGTCATATATGACATCCATGGTCGTGCTATGCTCTGCTTTAAATCTTCGAAGACTCAGATCGGCCACGCGAGGAGAATCTACCGTTCTTCGCACCAAGAGGAAGTTTGGAAATCGTGCTTTTGCTGTCTCCGGACCCAGAGAATGGAACAGTCTCCCAGCTACAATCCGTCAATGTTCATCTGCTACTCAATTTAAATCAAAATTAAAAACTCATCTATTCTCATTACACTATGGCTAAGAACACAGCGCAAACGCGCTTTCGTGCAAGACTTGTCTTGTTAAAGCACGCTATAAATTTCTAATTGTATTGTATTGTATTGTATTGTCTCGCCCGAATTGGTCAGATTGTCAGTGTGCAGCAAGCAACGCCTTCGCCCTCCTTTCCCACAACTAAATCTTCCTCTTCTTCCTTCTCATCTTCTTCTTCCTTCTGGTCCATCTCATCCAAGTAGACTAACTGTGCAAAAACGTTAGTTCACTTATGAAAAGCAGAACGCGGAATTTTGGGTATCAGTGATGCATTCTTCAGTATACTAACGAGTGGAGTGATTATAATGACTAGAATGGTCCTGCAACTATCAAAATACAAGACATAAATATAATTATGCTTAAAAGGTAATGGCAGATTAATTACAGAGAAGAATAACTTACTTGATTCAGTAAAACAATGAAAAAAATGAGTCTTCCTCTCGTCAAGCTCCGTTATATATAAGAGGTCGTTGGTCAAGCTAAACAAAATGGCGTTAAATAAAAAGAACATAGAGCAACTAAGTAAGTAAGTAAGTAAGTAAGAATGTTCTTTATTAAACGCAAGCAAACGCTCAGCGCTTTACATACAAAGTCAGAAATAATTTATGTACAAAGAAAACGATAATTAGAAGAAAATTAAGTCAACTAGAAAACAGATGTCTAACTGTACAACATCCTAGCTAAGAAGCCACGCCTGGTAAGGGAGTCAAATCTAGGGAGAACACGGTTATGTGAGCGTGGGCAGCCGCGCAGGTCATGACCAGTGCAATTGACAGAGGGGAGAAGGTCGTGGAGGGTGTGGCTAGTATTTGTTAAGATGTTTCTAAAGAGGTCTATATCAGCTTTTTTGCAAAGCTCCTCAAAGGTGGGGAAAATTTAGGTAGGAAACCAAGGCGTACCAACTTGCGGACCAGCGCGCTCAGAGAGTCAAGTTCCTGCTTACTGGCGAAGCCCCACCATACTTGGGAACAGTATAGCATGCGGTTGATAGTGGTAGCCCTGACCACATCATGAAGAAGCCTGACCCCCGAAAGCCCATGTGAGATCAAATCACGATGGGCATGGAGAGATTGCTTGGCCCGAATGCAAAGTCTTTGAACATATACGGGGAAAAACCGAACTTTTCGGTAATCTCAATGCCCAGTATATTCAATGACACAACCCTTTTAATGCCAGGCAGGACTGGAGGGGCCTGTAAAAGATTCACCTTTGGTTTGGTAAATACAATCTCACAGGATTTTGAGTGATTCAGGTGGAGATTACATTTAAGAGCCCAGGTACTAATATGATCTAATTCTGCATCAGTAGTGGAGATGTTAGAAGCCAAGATCACAAGCATGCAGTCATCAGCATACTTGAAGATACGATTAAAGCTATAGAGAGGTTTTAGGCCGGAGATGGCAACCATGCAGAAAGTTTACAGTACCCATGCCAGAACCCTGAATTATGATGGCATTGATTTCAGACACTGCAGATAAAAGACCACGGAACTTGGTGCAATGACTACGATTGCTCAGGAGGGAGATAATCCAGTTGAATATATTAGCTGGGATAGGCAGAGAGGTCAATTGTTCAGCCAAGTATGAGTGTCTGATCGTATCAAAGGCCTTAGAAAAATCTAGAGAAATCACACGGACATGGGGTTCAGAATTAAGTGAGCTGAGAATGAAGTCAGAAATGGCTATAAGAGCGGCAGAGGTAGATCCAGATGGCCTGAAGGGGAATTGGTCAGCAAATGGACGGTTCAGTTCGCGATTAGCGGTTGGATGATCCAGACTTTGAGTCTGATGCTTAGGACTAGACGAAAAAATCACGAATTCACGGAAACCTTGAATTTTGCCGTTTGCCGTGAATTTTAGCATTTGCCGTGATTTTTCACATAGGCTGTACAGCACTGCTGTGTCGAAATCGATAAATTTCTGATGTTAAACATAACAAATTGGATCTAAAACGACCGTCTTGAAGATGAAGCATACGTTGGCCAAGAACGAAGGTATTTTTAGTCAACTGCCAGATGGCGCAAAAAGTAAATTAAGCCATTGTAGGAATGAGCCGATGATTCGTTCGGAAATCGGTTCTGGCAGGATTCTGCACTAATCGGCATTAATCGGCATCGGCGATCCCAGAACTACCGATTCAATACCAAAAAAGTAATATTTTTGACCAAATGCAATTTCTTTTTTCATTAATACAGAAATAGTAACCTGTTTGGGCGAGCGCCAGCGGTAATCTTAAATCTTTAATTAAATAAATAATACAAGTGTTACTCGACGTGTCAACGAAATGACGGACAATCAGGCTTTTTGTCTTATGCCACGCGGATTCAAACTTTCAAATGTTAATTTCTTTTAAATAGTTCAGTGCATAAACTCTCACTGGAATTACACCAAGCGAGAATATAAAAGATTTTGTTTTCATTTCTGTTTTATTAATTATTCGGATCGGAATCGGAATCGACGAAAATAGCAGGCCATCTATCCGGAATCGGAAATCGGTAAAAAAATGACAATCGGCTCATCCCTAAGCCATTGTATTCTGATTTGGAGCCGTGATATCGTTAATTTTTTCATACTGAGTAAGTCATGCAACCGAAATTCCAAAATCAAGGCGTAAAAGAAAATCTAATTGCCAGAGCTACCACTCTCCATTTTCAGAAATCCCGAGATCTTTCCACAAAAATTCCAAGATTGGCCAAGAGTGTAGGCTAGGCTACTAAAATAAATCCGAAGTAAATGTAGAGGAGCAACTTGCGATGAAATAATGTGCTTTTAGCAATCACAATTATTATTATTTAAAAAATGCCGAGGTAAGAACTGGCAAAGAATCATAACATAGAATTAACAAATTGCAATGTTTGCAAGTTACAATAATGATAAACGACTTTCAGACAAAGCCCCTAAACGGGTCTCTTCTAATCTGATTCGCTTTCACTGATGAACAGCCCGATAAAAACTAGTCTGTAGATATGAAACGTAAAAAAATCCTGGCAAAACCGTAAAAAAAGCCGGGTCGTATACCTACCACCAGAAAACTCCAACATAGGCTATCTGAAATTACTGAGAAAATTCTGCGTTAAGACGAAATAATCCGTCGAAATGACAGAGAAGTCGACATGGCCGATGACATGCGCAGAGGTATTCATGTTTGCATATTATAATACGTAGCTTGTGTGGAAGGAAGGATGGATGGATAGATAGTCAGACAGAAAGACAGACAGACAGGTAGACAGATAGATAGATAAATCGATAGATAGATATATAGATAGATGGATGGATGGATGGATGGATGGATGGATGGATGGATGGATGGATGGATGGATGGATGGATGGATGGATGGATGGATGGATGGATGGATGGATGGATGGATGGATGGATGGATGGATGGATGGATGGATGGATGGATGGATGGATGGATGGATGGATGGATGGATGGATGGATGGATGGATGGATGGATGGATGGATGGATGGATGGATGGATGGATGGATAGATAGATGGATGGACTGAGTTTCATGAAGGTGCCATAAATTCACGACTAGTCCGTGGGGGCCCTTTTTTCCAAATAAGTCTCTCGATAGAATCGTTCTGGCCGCCATTAATCGAAAAACAATTTGTATGCCGCCACATTCCGTTCCCTTGGCTTCCACGACTTGTCCTTTCGTTTCGGTCTCTGCTATCAATCTCTCCCTTTGTTAGATTCACTGCCATACATAAAACGACCCGATGAATCAACTGCTAGGAATCAACTGCGCGAGAATTCCGTTATATATGGTTCGGTCAGTATGCAGAGGAATCTGATCTTTATATGGCGCCACGAGGAAGAAGAAGATGACGAAGAAGAAGATGGAGAAGAAAAAGAAGTGTGCAGAAGAATCTGGATTTTTGCATGGCACGCATTCAGAAGTCAAGGTCATGCAGAAGGTCTCGTGGAAAGATCAGAGCCGATTGGCCATATAGATACTATAAATTCATATGTCATTCATCTACTAAGGTAGAGCTGTGGATTCATTCGTATGCCTGCAGGGTCGTATAAAGTCTGTGCTTTCCGAGATTAAAATAATATAAAAAACTGCTATTCGGACGCCATTCAGAGCTTAAAGTCTTATAATTATATTCGTTTTTATTGAGAAAAACAATCTGACAAAATGCAGACAAGGCTAATATGAGTGATAATGGATAAGAAGAGTCAATTATAAAATGTTAAATAAACTATTAAATATTTTTATATGAGGATCTGAGAATAAATTGAGCGTTATATTTGGGTGGGAGAGTATGGTTGTGTGCTCTATGTCTTAAATGGTGAAAGGAGAGGGGTCGGAGTGGAGGTAGGAGTTGGTAAAGTAGCTTCGGGTTGTGCAATAAGGAGAAAAGGTGTTTCGCTTCAGCTATATGAGCAAGTTCAGAGACTGATGGAAAGGATTGTTCTAGGTAACCTAGGCGTTTGGTTCTTTTAAGGAGTTTTTCAAGGCGTTCTTTATCGGAAACCAGGGAAAGACCCCACCAGAATGGGGAGGCATATAGAAGTTTAGCAATGGTAGTGTCTTTGGTTACTTTATGGAATATGGATGGATGAGGAAGAAAAACCATTTGTTTCGAGTTTTCTAATAGCATAAAAAGAGGTGGAGCTAGTTGCTCGAGGTGGTCTATTATCTATATTGGATGTGAGTTTGAGATGGATGACACCCAGTATCTTCAAAGTTTTAACTCGGGTAATACTAACAGAGATTATGCGTCCAATGGTCAAGACCGACCGAATAATAAAGGCTGTGCAGTTAGAAACCCCGGGAAGTCGGTAATCAAAGTCATATTATACATAAAGTGTATTTAGAGGTAATTCAGATAGCGTACAAGAGGTCATACCACATGATGAAACTGGTGCGGATCTTCAGAACCTAAGCCCAGAGTCAGATTGCGGTAGACGTTCCTATTCCCACTTCCCTAAGATGGAAGAAGAACGACCACTTATGGCTACTATAAGGGATAGACAGAGGAAATGGATTAATCCCATACATTAAGAAGGGCTTCCCTATACTGAAAACTACCATGGAGGGCAAGAAAGCGAGAGGGAAGACCTTGACGGATGCTCTTGAACACTGGATGAATGTAAATGGACACAGTAAACTGAAGGAGGATCTAGGAGAGATGCGCCAAAGGACGTTTTAAACTGTCCAAACGCAAAGACTTTCTAGTATAAGATGGCCCTGTAAAAGGACTCAGTAACGGCAGTTCGTTCTCTTGCAATGATGAAGCGTTTCTTGTAGAGCGAGAAACGACCGTTTATACAAAGACGATTCATTGATCGCGGGCGACAGCAAGGAATGCACGTCAAGACGTTTAGTAGCGACGAAGAAAAGCGAGATGTCAAGTCGGCAACGGTCGGGTTTTTGTTGGCGTCGACCACGACGACATGCACGCACGATCCCTCCTCCGCCTCCCATCAAGCAGAGGCATTTATGGCTTTCCGTTGGCATATCGACACGTGCACCTAACACGACGATCATTCTCGGCATTTAGACATTCAAAGCCTGTATGTATGTATGTATGTATGTATGTATGTATGTATGTATGTATGCATATATGTATGTATGTATGTATGTATGTATGTATGTATGTATGTATGTATGTATGTATGTATGTATGTATGTATGAATGTATGTATGTATGTATGTATGTATGTATGAATGTATGTATGTATGTATGTATGTATTTATGTATGTATGACATTGTATGTATGTATGTATGTATGTATGCTATGTATGCTTGCTTGTATGAATAAATATATATGTAATGCAATTGAATATTTATATAGCGCCCTTCAAGATGTCTACTCAGAGGAACTATGTGCTAGCCTATGAATGTCATTTCTAACTAATATTATTATTACACCAGTTAGCAAACCAATGCACAGTAAGCAAAATCAGTCACATTTGTATGTATATATGTATGTGTCTATGTGTGTATGTATGTATGTATGCATGTATGTATGCATGTGTGTATGTATTCATGTATGAAGGCGTCAATACATTTGTATGGCACCTTTCAGAACTAATCAAAGGCAAATGAATGTGGTTCTGTGTTTGGCATTTCTGCTCGGCTTTGTCTACACGTCGATGTAATATCTCAAAAGTCGCAGTTGGGGTTCCAGAAATACTTCCGGCTTTTGAAAGGGCTAATTAGTCTTTGGAGAGAAAGCGCTGACAGGACTTTTGTGGTGCTGTGATTTTGGGCAGTCACTTCATTAGTGAAAGCTTCAGAAGGTTAGAGAGGGTAT